>SNVD02013255.1:0-19431 GCA_013180625.2 Boswellia sacra
AGGGTAAATGTGACCACCTAAGGCGGATATGGCTGTTTAAGGGCGAACGTGCCCATCTAAGGGCAGATGTGCCCGTTCAAGGGCCAGAAAGCATCCTTATGATGCTACAATAAAACACTGTTCAGTACACCTACTTCTTGGGGTTTCAAACACTCTTCAGTGCACCTACTTTTTAGGGTTTGGTAACACTCTTCAGTATGCCTATTCTAAGAGCCTAGAACACCCTTAAGTGCATCTACTTCCTAAGGTTTTCAACACTCTTCGGTGTGCCTCTTTTTAGGGCTTGTGCCTATTCTAAGGGCTTAAAGCTCTCTTAAGTGCACCTACTTCTTAGGCTTTTCGACACTCTTCAGTACGCCTCTTCTTACAGCTTATGCCTTAAATTGCTCTTAAGTGTACCTACTTTTTAGGGTTTTTCATACTCTTCGGTGCACCTTTTCTTAGGGCTTGTGCCTATTCTAAGGGCTTAAAACACTCTTCAGTGCACCTACTTCCTAGGGTTGTTAACACTCTTCAGTGCGCCTCTTCTTAGGGATTCTGCTTCTAAGGGCTTAAAATACTCTAAGTGCAGCTATTTCTTAGGGTTTCCTTCTAATGCATGCTCATTGAGAAAACTTCTATCATGCACTACTTCACGGTCTTTAGACATTCTCATTCCTGATGCCTTCGGCTAAGTAATCTTCATTCTTCTTTGATCTCTTCAAACTTTGCATTCACTGGGCTTCATGCCTCTCTTTCGAATATTCTTGCTTCTATGGTTGATTTTTTCGGTCCACTGGGGAAATTTCTTGAGTTCTGACATCCTTCATCCTTGAATTCATCATGTTGTTCATTATCTAACTCGCGAGGGGTCTTTCTCTTGTCATTGCAAATTCCTGCAAGATTCAAACATAATATAAAATTAATAAAAAATTCTTTACCTTATCTAATGTATTCCTTAACAAATTGCTTTCTAGTGTCTTGAGGAATTCTTCCATGTGATTTTGGTTGAAGGTTCTATCCGCTAACTTCACTCTTCTTTTTTTATGAGTTCCTAAACCATTGCCATGGCTGAGTGCTTGTCATTGGTTCATTTGAAAATTCTTTCGATGTCTTATGAGGGTTGATTTAGAGTTTTTTTCCCCCTTCTTCCCTCTTTTTTCTTCTTTTCTTCTTTCTTCTTTCTTTTCTCTTTCTTTCTCTTTCCCCTTTTAGCCCTTCATTAGAGGGATGGCCGGCCTATCTGATTGTCGATCGATGATTTAAGGCTTCTATAAAGCCCACTCATCCCTTCATAGCCTCATTCGTGTATAACTTCCTCATTTTTCATCTGATCCGCTCTTGGATTTTTGCTACATGTTTGCTTCAACTTCTTCTTTCTAAAGGCGGGTCATCCAGTCCACCTTGACTTGAACGAGACTGATCCAGTCTAAAAATCAACATTGAGGGGTTTTTCAAAAGACCAAGAGTGCTGGTTGTCAGCGATATGGCTTCTCATATAATCAATCTGGTACGCAGTTTCTTTATTCTTTGCTTTTCTACTTTATTTGAATTTGTTTTGCTGTGTATTCATATAGAGACTTTAATTTCTTGCTTTAGTGCTATCATGAGAATAGGATGTGTGGGGCATTTTCTGGAGCCCATAGTTGGTTCTTAGAGATAGAAAACGATGTGGTTAGGAGTAGGATTGCCAAATATGGCTTCTATGAGTCCATCACCTTTCTCTCACATGCTCAACGGTATACCGATCATCTCGTATTAGCTATTTTATGGGAGAGGTGGATGGATATGGCCCATATGTTCCATCTTTCGATCAGCAAGATGACTATCATGCCTTTTGACATTGCTGCTTTGACTGGCCTTACATGGGACGGTGAGGCAATTCCTATTAATGCCTGCATTATGGATTCGAGGGATCAGCAGAATTTGATCCTACAACTTTTGGGGTGTAAGGTGTATGTTAAGTGCAAGGCCACCATTCGATATGCTCCTTTGCACGAATATTAGAAATGGAGGTCTAATCTGACTCCAGTTGAAGTAGACTAGTATGCTTGCAACATCATGGTATGTCTATTGGGTACGATGCTCTTTGCCATTGAGTCAAACACCACTGCTTTGACTTTATTTCTTATCGTCCAGGACCTTGATCGAGTGAGGGATTTCAACTAGGTCAACCAGCTGTATTTTGGTTTGGATCAAGCTTGTCGAGGCATTGTTATGGTCCCCAGATTTGCTCCACTTATTGAGGTAACTTCTTTTTTCTCTACGCCTTCATGTCGTATTTGTATGACTTTCATTTCTAATTATGTACCATCTATGATAGATGTGGCCAAACGAGTTAGGAGTTCTACCGTCTCCTCTTCCTGCTTGTGAGGATTCTTCCTTCCCTCGGGTGAAGAGATGGGTTGCACATCAAGCAGAGCTTGAGAGATCTCACGAGCTAGACTTCTTTCATGATTACATTCATACGTTGGCTTAGGACAAGGTAAAACGACATTATATTGAATTTTTCATCTATACCATATTCTTACCATGCTTATTTGTTCTTCGTAGATTCATTCTGAGCGGTGGAGACCTAAGAAAAATTAGTCCACTACTATGAGGGATGCTTCTCCCTTCAACTTATACCGAATCCTCCTTCCATGTGTGAAAAGCATGATGTGGTATCTGGGCAATCGCATGTGGGATTGGTTCAAGGGCCCGACACATCGTTTGATTCCTCTTTCACCACCGGTTTTGATGATAGATTTTGCTGACTTGGTCATAGAGCTAGAGGTATCTGACTACACGCTTGCAATTCACTTGAGTGCCATTGAGTTTCCATTGATGATGACTTCTTACATCGACTAGGCCCGAGCCACCCTGTTGTACACTAGGCCCCGCCTATCTATTGATGACACTCCTAACCCTTCTGCAGTGTCTAGTCGCTCTAGTAGTTCTTTCGCCTGTCATGGGAAGGGATCGAGAGACTCCTCTTTAGGCACTGGCACGTCAGCTTCCTTTTCTATAGTGACTCAACAACCACCTCGTCCTCCAGTTTCTTTAGCTACCCTAGCTGTTCCAGGCAGTCATGTGATTGGTGACCTCCGGGCTTACCCCAGTAATTTTGTTTACATGTGGGATGATGGGTCGATCCACATCCAAGTGATCACCATGGATCTGAACATGCCTGTTCCTTTTGTTCCACAGGACATTACTTTGGTAAGTTTCCTGACTGTTTATTTTTTAACTTTTCTATCATTTATCACTAATAGAAATGCAAAGTAATGCATGTGCCAGGATCTTCCATGAAACAAGTTTTTTCGCATGTAGGCCGCTTCGTACATATATGTTTTGTAGATGTCTCATCAGTATTAGGTAAAGTATCCTTATATACTTCATGTATGCATGATTTCTACCTTGATAGTTTTTCTAACCATATGATTCTCTTGCTTGGTCAAACGGGTCATCAAGAAGTTACTCGTCTGCAGTGTAAGGTAGAACGTCTCTAGGCTCAGGTTGCTACTTTCTCTTTTGATATTGATAATAATGGTGATGAGTGAGGACTGTCACCATCGAATTTTATAAGCATTTTTCTTTGTACATTTTGCTTCCACGTATGAACTTCTTATGATGCACAATAAAATGAAAATAGTTTCAAAGATTTAGTGAAAATTTTTTATTTGTGATTCCATACATTTTGCGTTTTATACTAAATTTACATCCAAATTTGTTCAAATTTGTATCCACATCATCATTAATTCAATTCTGAATAAAACTACAAAATTTGGAAGTCACACACTCGAAATCATCCGTCTATACGTGTTTTGGAAGTCGAAGGATCACGTAGGATGAGGGCTAGTGGGTTGTTTAGCCCTAATGGCCGCTAGTGGACCATCAGACCGTCGGGCGGCTATCATGCAACGACCGGTTGACAGTCAGATGGCCGACAAGTAGTTTCCTAACAAATATTCCTTTTTCTATCTTGATTTGCGCACTTATTTAAGTGCCGCTCGTTCTTGCTACTTTTCTACACCTTTTCTCTCGTTTCATAAGACTTCTTTTTCACATTAACATCTTTCCATTTTATTCAACATGTCTGAAGCTTCTTTCCAGATCTTCCAGTCCCTTCTAAGGCCTTTGAGGGACGAGGACTGGAAACGACTCGAGTCTGTCGGCCTCTATCATGTAAAATTCCTTCATCACGTCAAGCTTGACATCTATTTTCTGGAGGTCTGCATAACTTTCTAGGATTCTTACGATCATGTATTTTGCTTCAATGGGAAGGAGCTTTACCCTCCGTATGAGGAATTCTCCGCCATACTCGGTCATCACTCATCCAGTTACGAGAGCCTCATTCTTCCCAGTATCCAGACACCATTAGCATCTGATCTTACCTACTTTTTTGACTTCTCGACTTCCACCATGGGCATTCACACCAGTGGTGGTAGAGTGACATTATCTTCCATTATGCCTCTGCTAGGAATGATGGACAGAACTTTGTCTGGTTGGTTTCACCTTCTTCAATTTTGCCTTTTCACACAATTTTTACTAGTCTCACTGGATGGTCTCAAATAGGACCCAATTTCACGGCTGTTCCCTTGATTCTAGCTGAGACTTTGAACGGACTGGATTGGGTCAAGGTTAACCCAAGTCAACGGTTTGGCGACATTTTTCCACTTCTTCAGGTTCTTCTTTCATCTTCATTCATTTTTTTTTAATGCTCTAATTTTTGCCTAAGTCTCCCTTTTCGGGTTTGCGACTTAGAAAGCTTGCCCAAACTTTTGCACGAGTCACCCTTTTTTGGTTTTTAACTCAGTGGGTTCTTTTTTTTCTCATGCCCTAACGTTTGTCGAAACTGCCCTTCTTGGGTTTTCAGCTTAGCGGGTTTGCCTTAATTTTTGCCTAAGCCCCCCTTTTTGGGTTTTCGACTTAGCAGGCTTTTTTTTGTTATTTTTCTTTGCTTCTTTTTCTTAGATTTGGTTACAAGAGAGATTATCTTTCTAGCACTTCCTGAAGGGGATATTTCTCATTATAGCCCTCGGCTTTCTACAAGAAGAAGACTAGCAAGACGTTCCTCTTGGATTGACGGGCTTTGAGTCATTCCTGATGCTCAGATTCGCTGGCATTATCCATGATGGAGGCTAAAGCATATAATAATAGGGACATATATCGCATGTGTGCCTTTAGTAGGTTTCACCCATAGTTCATTCTATGATCCTACCATACTACATGACAGTATGGTCAGAAGTAAAGGATTGTGAATTCATCGATTGCTTTCAGTCCTGGGAGGCTATTTGCTTATTGTCTATAGCATGTGAAAGATTTTTGGTCACATCACACCATTAAAAGGAATCTATTCTATGATTATGATTTCGAGACAGACAACAGCACAAGAATTGGGTAACCTTTCAGGCCTCAAGTCTTGATCTTGACATTCGAGCTAGACTATGCCATGAGTGATATAGTGAGCCTATTTGTAGTCCATCGAAGAGGCAGAGGCGACATCGTTACTTTCTTGATGGACTTAGATGTATGATGTTTTCCTTTTGTTGTTGTGCAAAATAATAAGGCATTCTAATAGGAATATTGACTGCAAACAATTTCATTTCATTAATAAAAGTATAATCTTTTTGTTCTTTGCACAACATGTGCACAATGAGACAATCTTGTCATTAATCAGCCATTTCTGATTTTCTAATTAATTATTTTTTCCTCTCACTCGTCTTTTTTTTTTATACATAATATTTTTTCAACCTGTCCATATTAATGGGTTTAGTGAACTCATTCCCTTCCATGTCTGATAGAATGATAGCTCTGCCGAACATGACCTTCGTCACAATGAATAGACCCACGTAGTTGGGTTTGAACTTCCCTCTCAGATCAAACACAATCGGCCTGGCTTGCTTAAGGACCAATTCTCCTTCTTTGAACTTTCTTGCCTTTATTCTTTTGTTAAAGGCTTGAGCAATCCATTTCTAGTATAATCGCATGTGATACTTGGCCCTCGTTCTTTTCTTATCAATCAAGGCCAATTGTTCTCGTCTATTACGAATCCACTATTCTTTAGGAACTTCTGCTTCAATTAGAACTCTCATTGATTTCATTTCTATCTCAATTGGTAGGACTGCTTTCAAACCAAATACCAACGAGAAGGGTGTCATGCTCGTCAAGCTTTTAGGTGTTGTTCTATAACCCCATAACACAAACAGCAACTTTACTGCCCAATCTTTATATTTCTGTACCACCTTGGCCAACATCTTCTTGATATTTTTATTAGTCACTTCTATCGCTTTATTTGCTTGTGGCCGGTATGGAGACAACTTATGGTGTTCAATTCTATACTTCTCAAACAAGGCCTTATATTTTGCTTGAAAATGAACCCCATTGTCACTCACAACATGATATGGCACTCCAAATCTGCATATGATGTTCTTTTTTATGAACTTCACCATCTGTTTTGCCCCTAACTTAGTATAGGGCTCAGCTTCTATTCATTTAGTGAAGTAGTCAATCACCACCACCATATATTGATGCCCATTAGAGGCTGACAATCTTATTTCGCCTATAATATCGATGCCCAATGCAGTAAAGGGCCATAGTGTAGTCATCCCTTTTAGCTCCAAGGGTGGTCGATGGATCAAATTTCCATTAATCTGACATTGGTGACACTTCTTCACAAATCAAATACAGTCTGTCTCCATAGTTAGCCAGTAAAAACCTTGCCTCATGATCTTCTTTACAAGTACTAGCACATTGATATGTGACCCACATACAACCCTATTGATTTCTTCTATAAGTCTCCTAGCTTCTTTCTCATCCACACACCTTAGTTGCATCCCTTCTGGTATTCTCTTGTACATCACCCTCTGATGATAAGTAA
Source organism: Boswellia sacra (assembly GCA_013180625.2). Lineage (NCBI taxonomy): Eukaryota > Viridiplantae > Streptophyta > Magnoliopsida > Sapindales > Burseraceae > Boswellia > Boswellia sacra. The sequence goes on from SNVD02013255.1 coordinate 6,842, forward strand.
ATTGTTAGGCCAACTTATGTAACACAGCTCTATCCTTCTCATTGGCCTCCTCGGGCAAAATCCTCCCCTCTAAATATCTCTTCAAATCATAGAACCATGGCTTCTCATCCACATCGATTTCGGTTACGTAGGATTCCATATAGCATGGACTTGATGCTTATGATATAATTATTGGCCTCACCAGTAATTCCTATTTGCCCACTCAAACTGATGCCAACGAAACTATCGCATCAGCCATCTGATTCTCGCTTTTAGGAAGATGGGTAAAGGTGGACTGCTTGAACCTCCCAATCAATCTTTTGATGCGTTCAAGGTATGGTTTTAGCTTTCCCTCGTGTAGATCCCAATCTTCATTAGCTTAAGAGATGATTAGCTTTTAATCTCCGAATACTTCCACTTCGTCAATGCTAATGACAATTACAATTTCTAGACCAAAGGTGCAGGCTTCATATTTAACCATATTGTTGGTGACTCTGAATTCCAACTTTTTGGCGAATGGGATGACTTCTTCAGTTGGTGACACTAGAATAATTCCTATTCTAGCACTATTGTGATTAACAGCTCCATCAAAGAAGATCCTCCATCCACTACTGAGATTACCTCCAAATGTTCATATAGGAATTCCAACTCCCATAGTTCATCATCATCAAGAATTCTGCTACTGCTCTCCCTTTCACCACCTTCTTGGTGACATACTCTATGTTGAATTCTGATAACTGTACTAGCCATCTTGCTAACTTCCCTACCAACGTTGGTGCCTCGTAAAGGTACTTTCTCTCTTTTGATACAGCCTTAATTTTATAAGATTGAAAATAATGCCTCAATTTCTTGGAGAGCCAAACCATGCCCAAGCACATTTTCTCAACATAGCTATACTTCGTCTCGTATGATAGCAATTTTTTGCTAAATAATAGATGGATTGCTCTACACCCTTCTTGTCTCCTTGTGCTAGCCTCCTCTTCAAGAGCCAAGTAAAGAATTAAATTCTTCCCAGGTTTTGGTGGTCTCAAAACTGGTGGATTCTCTAGTATTCCTTAATCTTCTCGAATGCCTCTTGGCAATGATCATTCCATGCCAGTGGCTAATCCTTTTTCAAAAGCCTAAAGATCATTGCAGAAACGGTTGTCAATTTAGAGATGAACCGACTAATATACTGGATCTTCTTAAGAAACCCTCGAACTCCTTTTTCGGTCTTAGGTGACCGCATCTCTGTAATGGCTTTGACCTTGTCTGGATCCACTTCTATCCCTTTATTGCCAACTACAAATCCCAACAGCTTCCCTAAAGTAATTTTGAAGACACACTTCTTCGAATTTAACCGTAGCTTGTATTTCTTTACCATTTCTAGGAATCTGTTTAAGGCTTCAGCGTGACCTTCTCAAGTTCCAGATTTCACCATCATGTTATCCACATAAACTTCTATCTCCTTATAAATTGTGTCGTGAAATATCATCGTCACCATTCGCTGGTGGCCCCTACATTTTTCAGTCTGAAGGGCATCACTTTGTCGCAATAAGTTCCCTATTCTATTATGAAGGCCGTCTTCATCTTATCTTCATAGGCCATCATTATCTAATTGTATTTAGAAAATGCATCTACAAAAGAGAACATCACACTGGCGGCGGCACTATCTACCAATGCATCGATGTGAGGCAAAGGAAAATATCCTTTGGTGCGGCTTTGCTCAAGTCTTGATAATCCACACACATTCGGATCCTTCCATCCTTATTCGGTACTGGAACGATGTTGGCTAACCATTTCGGATACTTTACCACTTATAGAAACTTATCTTTAATTTGTTTACAAACTTCCTCTTTGATTTTCTAAGCCCACTCTAGTCTTATCCTTCTTAGTTTCTGTTTAACTAGCTTCATATGTGGATAAAGTTGGAATTGTATGCTCAGTGATGCTTCTATCAATTTCAGGCATGTTGTCATAGGACTAAGTAAAGACTTCCTCATGTTTCTTTAATTATTTTTCAAATCTCTATCTCTTTAAGAGTTGTATCAAGTGCAATGCATATGTTCTTAGGTTTTTTGATTGTACCAAGATTAATGTCATGAGTTGGAATGGTATGAATTTCAAATATGCTAGTGAAATACGAATTATGATGCACAACATCGTTAGGAAAGACATCACACAAGTAAGCAAAATTATTTTTCATTGCATTAAACTTTGAAACATAAATAATGTCCTCTTATTCAAAAAGGTTGTGTATAAACACATCTTCATAAGATATACTTGTAATTCCTGCTTCTATGAAAACAGCAAGGTCAATAGATAAATCCATTGGTTGTGCTTGTTCTAAGGCTTCTCCTCCTTAATGGTCATCATCTCCATCTCTCTAACCAATTCATTCCCTTGGAAACCCTATCTGAAGGATATCTTTGAAGATATCAAATCGAAGCTTCAACATTCCCTTGAAAACCCATGGTTCAGCAACCCCCACATACTTCGTCTATTGGGCCTTGATGAATTTGATGAATCTCTCTTTCGTAGGCTTAATGTCTTCTTCTTCCCCTTCGGATTCATAACCAAACCCTCTTCTAGAAATCTGACCTTTGAAATCTGGGAAGGATGGTAAGCCATGTCCATTCCTCCCAAGCCCGGTTCTTGGTAAGTACCCTTGTTTCTTTATTATTCTAGCAACAATTAGGTTGACTTCGTCAATCATAGCTACTTGAAAGCCACCTATCAAAGGTATTTCCCTAACCTTCACACTCAGAGCAGCTGGTGCAATTGTTGAGGCTGCCTGAATGGCCATATTGAATCAGATTTTTTGATGTAAAGTGCGAGGAACTCCCCCCAGTGAAATGGAACCATGCTTGTCCCAACAAGGCAGCAAATGTGACTGGAATGTCAAGGACTATGAATTCCATCACAACATTGAGAGGCCCAGTCTTCACTAAGGCTTTGAAGATTCCTATGGCACTTCTCTTTGAATCATCATAAGTCCCTAATCATCATCTCATAAGGCTCGAGTTCATCTTCACTAACTTCGTATTTGTGCAACATCTTCATAGGCACAGTATTGATGGCAGATCCATCATCCACCATGATACAAGGAGAGTTTTTCCCACCAATCTCTACAATGATGAACAATGGCTTGTTATGATTCCTCGCTTCAAATGGTAGATCTTAATCAGTAAAGGTGATTCCTCCCTTTTCTCTCACCCTCTTGGGTTCTCCTCTAGTCAAGACGATCAATATTTCACTAGTAGTGGTAGCCATTGATATCTCTACTTCCGTCAAAGCCTTCGCCATGGCTTCTCTATGCTTTTGGGATGATATGAGTAAATCCCAAATGCTAGCATTCGCTTGAGTCTTCTTTAGTTGCTTGATCACTTGATCTTCTTATTGTTTGGTTTCTTCTTGGCAACTTCTTTGCCTTTCTCTATTGTCTCTTTAGTAGTTTTCTCATATTCCTTCTCATGGTAAAATCTACCACTCCTTGTCACTCCTTAGACATTTTTCTCTCTCACCCCTGAGTGGTTCTTCCCTCAATCTTACTTTCTCTTCTTCATTGCTACTAAAGTCAGCCCAAAAGCTTGGAAGGGTCTTGACTTTGGAGATATCATCCCAAATCCCCATAACTCCTACCTCTTTACACCTTATAGGCAAGCTCTCTCTCTTTATAAGACTCTTAACCTGCTTCCCTTTTCTAGCATCACTATCCTTTTTTACCTTGATTCTAATGGGAGGTGGGCCTTTTCTAGCCCTTTTCCTAACCATCCACTTCTTGGCGAAAGAGCTTGATGGCATGGGCTTCTTCTTGGTGGGTGTTATTTGACTTCTTCTTATTCTTCTTCTTCTTGCGACATTTCCTCTTCTTGATTAGTGAGATTCACAAGTTCATGCTCTAAGCTTCGTTTGACTCCTTTTACTACAATTTTAGTCCATCCACCTTTCTTGGTGTGAATTTTGGCTACCAAAGGAATGGGTTCACCTTCTACCCTCTCAATGATCTCCTTGGGCTCTTCTTTTTTGGACTCTTCAACCTTGGACTTCTTTATTAAGACCACCCTTCTGGCGGATTATTCTAGCTTGGATTTCTCCTTTCTCTTCGCCCTTTCGGCCTTGCTTTATCTACTTTTCTTAAAAGAATTCATGACTTGCTCTTCAGTCAAGCCTGATCCAATCATATTAGCTGATGGGGGAGGCACCCAGTTGTAATTGGGCAATGGGTTGCTCATTGTGTTGGGCTTATATGTCTCTGGGTCGGGAATCTGGCCCTTGTCGATCAAATCTTGGATGTCATGGCGAAGGTGAGTGTAGTCATCAGTCTTGTGATCGATCGCTTGGTGGAATTCACACTTATCGTGATGCCTCCAATTCCTTAGTAATGGATTTGGAAGCTCTCTTTGTGGCAATGGCTGGAAGATCCCTTCAGCTCTTATCCTTGCAAAGATTTTGGAAAAAGGCCTTCCCAAATGACTAAACCTTCTTTGTGGGGCAACCGCCTTCGCTTCTACATGTTGTGTGCTAGGCCCACTAGGTTAGTGATTTGCCCTTGACTTCTTCGAGGGTAGCTATCATTGCTTCTCTTCTGTTTGGAATCCAGTTCTTTTATTTGGATGCCTGAGTCATATAAGTCTTCAAAGGTCTCTATAGGGAAGCCTACCAGTCTATCGCTGATGAAACTATGGGCTCCATTGCCAACCTGGTCCTTCTCTATAGGCTTGGTGGTCATTTTGGCTGCCTTAGCCCTCCAATGAGCTAGGTACTCCAAAAAAGTCTGGTTGGGCTTTTGTCTCGTTGTTTCCAAATCCCTCAAAGTTACCCCCAGTTGGGTATTGTGGCAGTACTATTCCATGAATTGTCAAGAAAGTTCCTCCCAATCTTCTCGAACTATCTTTGGAAGGTCATGATGCCATGCTACCACATCGTCTTCTAAGGATAGCATGAAATATTTCAAAATGTGCTCCTTCGTCAAAGGAGTGGTAGTCATGATGGTTGTATACTGCCTCAAATGTGTTCTTGGGTTGCCCTCTACATTGAACTTTGGCAAGTCTGGTAAGCAAAACTTTGGAGGCAAATCTTGGTATCCCATAAGCAAGATGTCATCTAGGTCTTCGATCCTCATTACAAGAAAAAATGCCATATTGACCGCCAAATATGTAAATATTTGGCGGTCTTTGACCGTCAAATATGTAAATATTTGGCGGTCATAAAAACGACACCAATGGCACCGCCAAATATAGTATATTTGACAATATTTGACGGTCGGTCAAAACGCCAAATATAGTATAAATCATATTTGTCACATAAAAGCGCCAAATATAACTGCAAATATATTGTACAAAAACTCACATATTTGTCACTTTTTTTGACAAATTTAGCCGATTCTAACGGTTAAAATTTTTGAATTGTACCATATTTATCGCTTTTTGTCCGACAAATATAGCTTGCTAACGGTCAAATTTTTTAAATTTCATCATATTTGACGCTTTTTAACCGATAAATATGAATTCATAACGGTAATTTTTTTAAATTTGATCATATTTGTCATTTTGATCTGTCAAATATTTTTTTAACCTTCATTATATTTGACGCTTTGACCGATAAATATGGTTTGAAACAGGAAAATTTTTTTAGATTTACAATATTTGGCGAATTTGGGACTGATAAATATCATATAGTAACGGTAATTTTTTTAAATTTGATAATATTTGGCGCTTTCAAGATGGTACCAAGCATGAGTATGTTTTAATCAAAGATAAGGCTTTTCTAATGAACCAAAACAGTTTGCATAATATATAGTACTAAAATCTATAGTACTGATGGGATTCCCCAACAGAAGCAACAGGTATTCCACAGACATAATATTAAACCATAATTCCAAACACTAGAAGACCAATCATGTTCATAATCAAAAGCCAAACAATGCACATTACTTGAATCCAGTAGAAAAGACTGCCATTTCTACAGAATAGTCTTGAGCATGAAAGGATACTTAAGAGACTATTTCAAGTATAAGAATGCACAATTCACCAAACAGCTTTACAATGGATTCAATTAGTTTATTGGTTTTTGCATAACTGTCTTCAGAATCCAGTAGGAAAAAAGAACTGGTGCACGAGTAGTTTTTCAAGTCTCAGTGTAATAGCATACTCGAGAGTTAAGAGACCCCCTCGCTATAACTACCAGAATCAGACCATGAACAAGCAGATCCCCCAGCTAGTAATTTATTCAATTTTGCCTGCTGCAAAGTGCATAACTGCATAAGGAAATCCTCCCACAACAAAAGAAAGAAACTAAATTGAGGATTACTTGGAAATCCTTTAATATTGGCGAATATTAGGCCTCCAAGCACTAGTAAAAGTAACATATAGTGAATTTTTAAGAAGTCAGAGCAAAATAAAGAATTAATTTTATTTCACTAATTTTTTATACAGAAGAAAACCAATAGTCCAAGAAAGAAATCGTACCTCCAAGACTGAAGAAACATTTGTGAACAATGAACATGTAGCATTAAGCTTGCGGTATAATTCTCCTGCTTCTCAGCACAAAAGAATTTAACTTTAGAAGTTGATCAGTATTGAAATGCCTGAAAGATGATGGAAAACCATAGACTCCATACCGTTACATCGGGCACAATTGGTCTAGAACTGTTTACAGCTGCTCAGTTTTGTGATGGATTCTGCCCTCTTTCTAGCTGTGAAGATATACATTTTGGAACCATAAACATTTCAGAACAATAATACTCCAAACTCCATACAAGTAACATAATATCTACAGAACATGTTTACTTTGATCCCAACCAAATGAATTTGATGTTGTCCAGTGTTTTGCAACTGGCAGAAACTTCATGTATTGTACATTCTAGGGATATTTTTCTTATGAAATTTCTTATTTCTATCCTCTTTTTCATCTTTGGCAGGGTGCTAGGCTGCTAGCATTACTTCAAAAAGTTGAGTAACAGAAAAATATTATCAGCATGGAAATGGGATGATAAATCCTATAAATAGAAGTCTTAAAAAATTTTGAAGCAGATGATTTCCAAACTCCAATCTACCGAGGCTGAAATGTAAACTTGAAGAAAATTTGTATTGTGGTAAGAATGAAAGCACCTTATCTGCTTCTAGTTTTTCAAGTATTTTCTTCCTTGCTCTTTTCTCCTCCTCTTTCTCTTTTTTCCTCAGGGCTAAGAAACTGATAACACAGCCCACCCAGAAGTCAAAATAAAAATATTTTATAGAAGAAATGAAGTCATAAAACTCCCATGCGAGCAGAAATTGCAGGGAAGATCCAGACTGTTTTCTTTCATTTGCCTCTGCAATTGGCTTTGCCTCAAATAGTTCCTTAGCTGCTCTTATCCTTTCCTGTAAAATATGTAGCAACTAGTAAGCAGACTAGATAGCCTTGATGCTAGGGAGCTCAAATTAACAACAGAAGATATAGAATGTTTGGCATAGGTAAAAAATTCCAATCAAACTCTTAACAAAGGCTTAGAATACCAAATTGATAGCTACATGAAAGAATGGCAATGAAATTCCTGGAGATGAGAACCAATCAACCAACCTTAGACAAATCATAGCAATCCTAGAAGTAAAACAATCCCTGACACAAAAGCATCTCTACAAATGATCATATGATCCATATTTCTAACTGGATTCTGGCATAATGTAATTGATATTTCATCAAACAACAGCAAAAAAATTTATCTCCCAGGCACCAAATTATCATTGCATAATCTTAATAAGGCAAAAAGGAAGAAAGTAATGGTAACTATGAAACACTGCACGCAGGAAGTTGGTTACCTATTTTATCTTACGGGACTGTTATGAATGTACATTTTAGAGGCACACAAAGGGGCCTTACCAAATTCAAGAATTTCATAAAAGGGAAATTATCATAGAACAAAACATAGAAATATCTCTAAACTACCTTCTCCTTATCTCTTTCCAATTTCTTTTCTTCTTCTTCTTTCTTCTAGCGAGCTTGATCCCTAACAATGAGCAGTCTCAAAGTAAAATGAAAAAGAAAGAATAAGAAAGTAATATCAAGGCAGAAAAACATTTGAGGTTGAAAACTGGAAAGAGTCTAAATTTGCAATAATTGATAATGAAAGAAGAAATATATTGCAAAGGTTTTCATCACTTAAGAGATCCTATCAGAAAAGGGAAAACCTTAGTTGCTGTGCTTTCATTTTAATTTCTTCATCTGTCATATGATCTGGTTCAGGGGTCTCAATGTCAATGTTGATTGCTACCTGAATTAAATTGAACAGATGAGAAAAATAACATCCTGAGACAACACAAGGAGGATCAGGTCTTCTATCAGTCTTCTACACACGTGATCTTTCATACTTTTCTCATTTGAACTTTTAATTCTATTAGTTTCCTAAAATAAACTATAATATCTAGTGGGCTAGCTCTTCTCTAACCTACCATACCACATATGAAGTAGCCACAAAATTAGACTTTTTATATGACTAGCATAAGCATTTTAAGAAAGGAACACAATCTTTAATATCAAAGATCATACCAGAGGCACCTTATCAGTTTCTACATCATTTTCATGATCCATGATCCAATTTACCGCATCTTCAACACTAGAATAACCTTTAAGAAATTAAAAATAGTTAAAAAAATGCAGAATTGAAGGTTTATCAAATCAATTCCATCTACTTGAAACTTTACAACACATTCAAGCGTTAAACTTGATATTGAGAACGAAATAAAGAATTCCCAGAAAACTGATGAAGAGCAATGCGTCAGTACATGTGGAAAGTAAGGCTGTACCTTCATTAAAAAAAAAACTGATGAAGAGCAATGCGTCAGTGCAATCTGGGTTCTCTTCCCATGATTCATACAATCTCTTCAACCGAGCCACCTAAATATATATATATTAAAAAAAAAAAACCAATTCAGTAACAAGTTTCTCACTTGATATAAACCCACAAAAAAATTAAAAACAAAAGAGAGAGTGAGAAACAAACAAACCATAGAAGAATTGAGAGCATTGAGAGTAGAGGGTCTTTTCAAGTTATCAATGGGCATAAAATGCTCCCACCGACACAGCTTCAAAAGCTCTTTCACCTCCTTCTCAATGTTTCTCCAACTAGCTCCTATATGCTCCATTATTCTGAGGAAAAATGTGATAAGAACTCCTAAAACAAAATACATATATTTTAGAAATCAATGATTGAAAGAAAACTCACCTTGGCAAAAATTGTACATAGAACCCAAATACATTGTATAAAATCTTCTAATTCTCCTCCTGCTAGGGACTGCATGATTAACAAAGAATTAGAAATTTTGAAACAAATACTAGTTCATAATAGCGCAACTCAAAAATTAATACATCAAAAATAAAAATAAAAATGATAAAATAAGTAGTGAGTAATGAACTTGAATAATGCCATATTCACTCTCCTAAAACATAGCTTAGTTTCGTGGGATATCATTTCCAATTCCTGTTATAATTATTAGTTTCATCCTTTAACTTTTCACAGACAGAAAAAAACCAATCTGGAAAAGCATATCTAGTAGAGTTCCATATGTTGAGTTAAATTTTTAATCACTTCTAAAGATTTTGGCACCTGCGCAAATGAATAGGCCCATGGAGAGTACATTCCTGCAAATTTTTCTCGGTACATAACAGCTCGCTCCATTGCAACATATGGTCTAACATTTGAGCAGTTATTGATGCCCAAGAATATCACAGATGCATATAATTCTTGGAGATGGCAATGTAAGAAATGCCACAATAAGGCAGCCAAAAACTCCTAAATAGGGTACAGAGCACAAGGAACAAAGCACAAGGAACAACATAGATTTTCATCTTTACAGATTCATGCATATAGCGCATATATATATATATATATATATATATATATGTTAGCCCTAAGGCTACATGATAATTTTGATGATAACAATACACATTGATTAATTGAGATTTACTAACATGTTTATTTATGTGCAAGAGTAAGATCATTGAAATAATTTTAAAATCAAGAAGAGGCTTATTAAAATGAAGTGTTGAAGCTAAGGAGAAGACTACATGTTAAAGGCACCAAAGTTTAAGAACAAGGATTGACTCAAGGAATGTGACACATGAGCAATGTTCAATCAATTGGTCATATATATCTCTACAAATATCCAAATGATGTGATTCTTGAGCCTTTGGAAAGCTTACTCAATTTATAACATTTCATATGTTTTAATGAAATTCAAATTTCAAGTGCAAGGTTGTCCAAATCATCATGCAAGTTGAAAGACAAATGGAAGCAGCTGACATGAGCACCGAATACTCCTTTGAACATATCTTGAGCTAGAAAAATCAAAATGACTTGATTCTTACAGCATTGGAAAGATGACTTAATGAAGAACATTTCATGTGTTTTGAAAAAATTCAAATTTCAAACAGAAGGCCGACATAATTGACATGCAATTCGGTGGACTGACACAAAGAAGAAAAATCAACTCACATGAGCACCGAATGGTATTTTGGCCATATCTTAAGCTAAAGATATCCAAATGCTTTGATTCTTAATGTTTTGGAAAGCTTATTCAAATATACAGATCTTTCATGTTTTGAATAAATTCAAATTTCAAACGGAAGGCTGACAGAATTATCATTCAATTTGGTGGACTGACACAAGAAAGAAAAATCAAGTCACATGAGCACCGAATGGTGTTTTGGCCATATCTTGAGTTACAGATATCCAAATGACTTGATTCTTGATGCGTTGGAAAGCTTATTCAAATGTACAGATCTTTTATGTTTTACAGATTTTCAAATTTCAAACGGAACATTGACAAAAATGGCAGACAAAGATTACGGTTTTTATGGTGGGCAGAAAATTTGGAGATGGTGTCTTCACTTGATTAAGTTCATCTCATTTGCCTATAAAAGGAGCCATTCTCCCATGCATTCAAGCAAGTGCAAGAGAAGCATTTTATCAAGCAAAAAGCAAGAGAAGTATCAAGTCTAGAGAGCTTTTATATTATTTATCTACTCTTTGAAGAGAGTTATACTTTTGTTGTAAAAATTATCTTTGTTCTTGTATTGTGGTGAGAGTGAGATATTATTGTAAAGGATAATAGTTATCCTTGAGAAACTCTGTTGTGTGTTACTCCAAGAGTTGAAGGATGTTGCCTTGGTGAGTATCATCAAGAAGAACTCTTGGTGTGGTTTATCAAGGTTGAAGGAAGTTGCCTTGGTGAGGTTGTTCATCAAGAAGAACTCTTGGTGTGGTGTTATCAAGGGTTGAAGGAAAAAGTCTTGGTGAGAGTTGTTCATCAAGCAAGTTGTAAAGATTTCTACAACTTAGTGGAAAGCTTAGCTCGTGAAGCTAGGAGCCCGTGGACGTAGGCAAGGTTTGCCGAACCACGTAAATTGAGTTTGCACTCTCTCTATCCCTTTCCTCTTTACATTTACTTGCTCTTGTGATTGTTCATCATTATTATTCTTTTGATTGCATCTTTGATAAATTCTAATTTCATCTTCTTCACCTTCATTCTCAAAGAAAGAGTTATATAATTTTGATCTTTCAAGAAAAGTTTTCTAAATCCGTTTTGATAAATAAAAACCCAATTCACCCCCCCTCTTGGGTTGCCATACGTGGGTCAACAAGTGGTATCAGAGCAAGGTTGCTTAATTTTTTTTAAATCTTAATCGATTTTTGAGCTATGGCAACTTTTAATTCAACTTCATATGTTGAGGGATTTTCTATCTCTAGACCTCCATTTTTTAATGGAAGTGATTACTCTTATTGGAAAACTAGAATGAGTATTTTCTTGAAATCTTTTGATTATGATTTGTGGTCTATTGTTTTGGAAGGACCTTTTGTTCCTACCAAAATTGAAATTGGGGAATGCATGCTTAAAGAACCTAAAGAGTTTAGTGAAGATGATAAAAATAAATTGAGTTTGAATGCTAAAGCTATGAATGTGTTGTATTGTGCTCTAGATAGAAATGAGTTTAATAGAATATCTACTTGTTCTACGGCACAAGAAATATGGCACACACTTGAAGTAACTCATGAAGGAACTAGTCAAGTTAAAGAATCCAATATTAGTATGCTAGTTCATAGTTATGAGCTTTTCAAGATGAAATCGGATGAATCAATTTCTGAAATATTTACTAGATTTACGGATATTGTGAATGGTTTGAAATCTCATGGTAAATCTTATTCTAATATTGAAATGGTGAGAAAGATTCTTAGGTGTCTACCACAAAAATCTTGAGGAGACCAAATGGTACACAGGCAATTCAAGACAGCAGCAGGCCTCACCAACATACCATTAGAAGAAGCATATACATGCGGTGTCTCTCATGACATCATGATAAATCCACCTTGAAGGAGCAATGAAGAAGATTTCAAGAAAAAGAAAAATATCGCTTTCAAATCTTCAACAAAAGAAGATGATGAGTCCAACGATGAAGGAGATAATGAAGATCTTGCATTCATCACAAGAAAGCTAAAAAGGATGATTAGAAGAAACCAAGGATTCAAGAAGAACTCTAGAAGGGAGTACAAAGGGCAAAGCTCAAAGCAAGATAAGAAAAATGATCAAGTCATTTGCTATGAGTGCAAGAAACCGGGACATGTAAAGATGGCTTGTCCTTACTTCAAAAGTCAA
>SNVD02013255.1:19531-80358 GCA_013180625.2 Boswellia sacra
AGTCAAAAATCATGTTATCTCAATTAGAAGAGGTGGTAGAAATAAATGAAGCTTTAGAAAATGAAAATGAAATTTTAAAGCAAAAAGATTTTGAAAGTTTGGAAGTCAAATACATTTATTAAAAACTGAAAATGACATTTTAAAACAAAAATATTTTGATAAATTGGAGAAACAAAATGCTATTTTGAAAAAGGAAAATAATGACTTAAGAAATATTGTTGATAGTTTTACAAAAAGCACAAAAAATTTGAACTCTATGTTACAAAACCAAAGGTGCGTTTTTGATAAAAGAGGCTTAAGATATAAAACTCATAAAAATCAAAAGTATTTTAAAAATTATTTTGCTCATGCATCTTTTTGGAATAATCCTAATCATTCATATACTTATTGTGGAAGAAAAGGACACAAAGTATATTCTTGCTATATTAAGAGAAATCCTAATTTGAAACAAATATGGATTCCAAAAGGTACCATAACTAACCCCCAAGGACCCAAGAACATTTGGGTACCAAAAAGTCTCTCTTTGAATATTGATTGTAGAAACAAAGGAGTGGCAAACACAAGTGGTACTTAGATAGTGGATGCTCAAGGCATATGACCGGAGATGCCTCCAAATTCTCAAGATTAATTATGAAGAAAGGAGGATATATGACCTTCGGTGATGATGCCAAAGGAAGGGTAATCGGACATGGTGATATTGGTAACCCTTCTTCACCTATTATTAAAGATGTTTTGCTTGTTCATGTTTTAAAACATGATTTGATTAGCATTAGTCAATTGTGTGATAAGGGATATTTTGTTACTTTTGAGCCTAATAGATGTGTGATTAAGGATGTTAGTAACGATAAGACATTATTTATTGGTAATAAATGTGGTAAAATTTATACAATTGATATTGATGTTAATAATCATGTGAAAAATCGTTTCATTGTTAATCATGATACTTGGTTATAGCATAGAAGGTTAGGTCATGCTAGCATGGACAAAATTTTAAAAACTTCTAAAAATGATTTAGTTGATGGTTTTCCAAGAATAAAATTTGAAAATAACAAGATTTGTGATGTTTGTCAATTTGAAAAACAAGTGAGAACTTTTTTAAACAAAATTTTTTTTTTCAACAAATAAACCCCTTAGTCAAGATAGATTTTGCATAATTAGAAAAGAATTAGACATATTGGATATGCTTATTTTTGCTTTTATATGATAATTTTTGAATGGTAGCATATGTTAAGGGGGAGAATATATTTAGGGGGAGTAATTAATTTGATTATATCTTTTTGATGATAACAAAAGGGGGAGAAATGGTTGGATTGTTTATATTCATAACAAGTGCCAAATTTTTATTTATTCTTGATTTTATTTTCATTCTTGATTTAGATATTATTTTAAAGCAATCAATGGTTTGTCATCATCAAAAAGGGGGAGATTGTTATCCCTAAGGCTACATGATAATTTTGATGATAACAATACACATTGATTAATTGAGATTTACTAACATGTTTATTTATGTGCAAGAGTAAGATCATTGAAATAATTTTAAAATCAAGAACAGGCTTATTAAAATGAAGTGTTGAAGCTAAGGAGAAGACTACATGTTAAAGGCACCAAAGTTTAAGAACAAGGATTGACTCAAGGAATGTGACACATGATCAATGTTCAATCAATTGGTCATATATATCTCTACAAATATCCAAATGACGTGATTCTTGAGCCTTTGGAAAGCTTACTCAATTTATAATATTTCATATGTTTTAATGAAATTCAAATTTCAAAGTGCAAGGTTGTCTAAATCATCATGCAAGTTGAAAGACAAATGGAAGCAGCTGACATGAGCACCGAATACTCCTTTGGACATATCTTGAGCTAGAAAAATCAAAATGACTTGATTCTTACGGCATTGGAAATATGACTTAATGAAGAACATTTCATATGTTTTGAAAAAATTCAAATTTCAAACAGAAGGCCGACATAATTGACATGCAATTCGGTGGACTGACACAAAGAAGAAAAATCAACTCACATGAGCACTGAATAGTATTTTGGCCATATCTTAAGATAGAGATATCCAAATGCTTTGATTCTTAATGTTTTGGAAAGCTTATTCATATATGCAGATCTTTCATGTTTTGAAGAAATTCAAATTTCAAACGGAAGGCTGACAGAATTATCATTCAATTTGGTGGACTGACACAAGAACTGTCTCTTATACACATCTAGATGTGTATAAGAGACAGATTCAGAGATCACGAGACTGTGGCATATGCGTTTGGGACATGCAGGTGAGAAAGCCTTATTCAAATATGGAAAATCTTATGTTTCAGATTTTTCAAATTATCAAAACAGAACATTGACAAAAATGGAAGACAAGATACGGTTTTTATGATTGGCAGACATTTGGAGTTGGTGTCTTCACTTGATTAAGTTCATCTCATTTGCCTATAAAGGAGCCATTCTCCCATGCATTCAAGGAGTGCAAGAGAAGCATTTTATCAAGCAAAAAGCAAGAGAAATATCAAGTCTAGAGAGCTTTTATATTATTTATCTACTCTTTGAAGAGAGTTATACTTTTGTTGTAAAAATTATCTTTGTTCTTGTATTGTGGTGAGAGTGAGATATTATTGTAAAGGATAATAGTTATCCTTGAGAGAACTCTTGTTGTGTGTTATCAAGAGTTGAAGGAAGTTGCCTTGGTGAGGTTGTTCATCAAGAAGAACTCTTGGTGTGGTGTTATCAAGGGTTGAAGGAAGTTGCCTTGGTGAGGTTGTTCATCAAGAAGAACTCTTGGTGTGGTGTTATCAAGAGTTG
The DNA here is from genome assembly GCA_013180625.2 of Boswellia sacra. Lineage (NCBI taxonomy): Eukaryota > Viridiplantae > Streptophyta > Magnoliopsida > Sapindales > Burseraceae > Boswellia > Boswellia sacra. The sequence goes on from SNVD02013255.1 coordinate 22,337, forward strand.
GAAGAAAAAGTCTTGGTGAGGTTGTTCATCAAGCAAGTTGTAAAGATTTCTACAACTTAGTGGAAAGCTTAGCTCGTGGAGCTAGGAGCCCGTGGACGTAGGCAAGGTTTGCCGAACCACGTAAATTGAGTTTGCACTCTCTCTATCCCTTTCCTCTTTACATTTACTTGCACTTGTGATTGTTCATCATTATTATTCTTTTGATTGCATCTTTGATAAATTCTAATTTCATCTTCTTCACCTTCATTCTAAAAGAAAGAGTTATATAATTTTGATCTTTCAAGAAAAGTTTTCTAAATCCGTTTTGATAAATAAAAACCCAATTCACCCCCCCTCTTGGGTTGCCATACGTGGGTCAACAATATATACTTTCTTTTTATGAAAAACATATATTTGCATATTTATATTTACAAATCATTTTTGTCACAGTCAAGGATTTTAAATAGAAAGCATACCCATTTTCTATAACTTTGTTTTAAGTAACATTTTCACTTTTTGTTAACCCATCACATCAGTCACAGAAGGATATGGCCCAAGTCTTTGATTTCTTAACTGTAAAATCCAACTTCAGGATGCACAAGAGTCACATTCTGGTATATTAGACCCAAAAATGTGATGCATCCCCAAGTCCAATAATCTTCTACAAAGAAGCATCAAGACTTGGGAGTCCAATATCTATATAATAGTCACAAGGAACTAGAAAACAAAAACTATTATTCTCCAAGGTAAGGAAAACTCACAGATGGTATACTAATTGAGAATCTCTACAGAAGTATTTGAAACATTATACCATTACCTGGACCAACATATTCACAATACCAACTTAAGGAAATCGCATAGACATTATGCATAAAACAAAGAATAGCCCACTAAGCACATTGCCACTAATTTGGGTTTTATTATCATGTTCAATTTGCAAAGACAAGTTGAATCTATAGATCAGAATAATTGAACTAAGTAATAGCCAATGACGAACCAAAATCAATTAAGATGAAATTTAGTTCACCGACCCACTTATTAACAATAACTCTTGTTCATATAACCCATTTCGATTAATTTATTATGCAAACAAGGATAATTTAGGTGATAAAATAGATCAACCTTCACATGATAAAAGGGTAATATAAATATATCAACATAAGTGTCATACGAAAATCAGAAAATAGGCTGTCTCAATCAATACAAAAAATCAAACTCTTAAGCTACATGAATGCAAAAGAGAATTGCTCAAAGAAGTTTCCAAGGAGAATTAGCTTGCCTAAAATCCCGACAATAATCTTAAGGAAATATTATTCTTAAGTAACATAAAAGAGAAAAAAAAAAACAAATGGTACTAATACATCAGTAGTGCAGTGAATTTTAAATAGTGACATTCATGTCTTACCTGAAGCTCTTGTAATTTATCACAGATTTGCATATAACCTAAATGAAGCTTCCCCCCAAAATGATCTGCCAATCGACGGTCACTGAAAGTAACAAGAACAATTAAAATGTTTCACACAATATCCAAAAAGTTTCAACAGATAAGACACTGGTATGGTACAATCTGCCCAAATATTTCTATCTAACAATAGCATGATCACAGGCATATAAAACCGAAAAAAATGACGCACATTCTTTAGCTATAAAAGTTATCCTCGTAAAATTGGGCCCAAAAGCTTACGGGCGACAAGGAGGTATATTAGTCGGGTCAAAAGCTGAAGCACTTAAACCCCAAATACTGTTTCTTTGTTGCCCTCAAAAAAACCAAAAAAAAAAAAGGTAACATTACAGACAAGATCAATACTTTACCTGTCATAAACGCTCAGAAATGCTCCACAAATGTCACAAACACGTAGCTTCTGATCAGTCTGAAACAATAAGGGATTTAATAGAAGTAAGAACTGATAAATATCTAAATTAAACAATCAAACTAACAGCCATTGAAATATACATATGCTGTTTGTATCCGGAATCTTATATACAAGTTTTAGGATGATTTCTCTACTTTGGTCAATGTTGTTTCTGTACTGAAAATAAAAAAAAAAGTTGATATCCTTAATATGCAATTTAAAAATTAAGCTACTCCAAAAAATTATTGAGCTTTTAGTTTGTTCTTAAGATAATCAACAGCAAAGTTAAACTCTATTAGTACAATCCAAAAATCAAATCCTTCTAGGGAAAGAATGCCAGATGTATTAATGAGAAGGTTTAGAGAGCCATATTTTTGTCTAACACACTCCGCAAATGCCTGAAACATAATTTAAATAAGGCAAAAAAATTTTAATGTTCTCCCTCTAAATTAAGTATAAAACCCAAAATAAAACAATCAACTACACCATCTTGTTCTCAAGAAAACAAAAGGAAGATGGTTTGTAATAGATATCATAACAGCTTTACCAACCCTTAATAATCGTAGACTTTCATGCTTTATTTCCCTATTTTTCCCCAGTTATTTGGTCAATAACAAGAGCCTAAGAGGTCTTAAAGGCAAAATTATTCAGCTAGGAAGAAGAATACAAATACAGATGAAACTGAATAATAATATCAATAACATGCTAAAACTTGCCTATTACAAGTCCTAAGAAAATCACTAAGATGAGTTAGTTTTTAATCAGAGATAAAAAAGCAGCAGATATAGATCAGAGATAAAAAAGCTACAGAAATAGCATAATAATGGGAGGAATATAACCTTTATGGTGCTTTCAACTGTGGCATCCAGCTAAAAAATATCAAGTCATTCAGAAAACTTATTTTTCAAATCAAGAAGCCTTGTTGCCCCATTTGGGTTACGGCAGGTCGCAATAACCTGCCTTTATCATTTTTCTCTAGTAGTTTTTTAATCTATAAGCAGCAGACAACAAGTTAAAATTGATCAGATCATCAAATTCAAGGTGAAAATAGTTCTTTCCACCAAGAAACTAAAATGGGGTAAAGATAGAACTTTCTAGTTGTTTATAAAAGGCAAACTCAATCTGGTTTCAAAGGATTAAAATCAAATAATAGAAGAACATCCATAACACAATCACAATGCCTTGAAAAGGCCATACAGAAGATGACACAGAATCAATATGGTACTTCAGATGCGATAGACATTGCCTGGCCATCTATCTTGAAAACAGAACAGCCTCTGACACAAATAACCAGCAGAACACAAACTAAAAAAAAGAGCTGAAAAACTCAGAGACCAGCAAACCTGTGGAAGAGCCTCTATGATAGTAATTATTAAGTGAAGGAAAAAGTTAAAGTTTGCCATTTGTACAACAACTTTAAGCTGTCAAAATCTCTCCTTCAATGATTGTATGAGATTATATGTCAAAATGATTTTTACATAAGATCACAAACTTGTAACTGAATTTTAAAGCCTTGGCAGAAAGTTCCACAAGAATTATGGTAATACGATCACCTTAACTAATGATTTTACTAGATAGACTACTAGACAATAACTAAAATTTAATGAAACAGAAACAATAACTGTTAAATAAAATGCAACACAGAGGAATGACTTTCACTTGACCATCCACAGAAGAGGCCAAGCCATAACAAAATTGGTAGAACCCCAATAAGGAATGAAATGCATTTCACCTTTCAAAGAAAAAATTCTAATCTGGATAACACTATTAATCAACACAATATTTTATCAACTTCATTATCATTATCACTGTCATTAAAACGATTTCAAATAAACATCAGAACAAGTAGAAATTGTCCGGTTAATATGATGCAGAAGGAAGTAGCCATAGACATGAGACCGCTAGGATGGATTGAAAACATAGATAACTACTACAATATCAACAAATGAGAATGCTATCCATCAAACACACACCAACTTCAAATCTGACCACAAAGTTTGTTAAACGACCAAACAAATTAAGCCAAGACTTTTTCACTCAATGAGTTTCACTGAACCTATCATTATTAAAAGTACAAACAATAACTTGATTAAACAAAATTATGCAAAAAGGGTATCAAGGAAATGCATAAATACTCACAAATTCAATGCCAATTCCCCTGGAAGCTCCCTAAACCATTGAAACCCCACCTTCCCATTTCACAGCTGAAGCAAAAGTAGCACTTGGGATTGATCTGAAAGCCCCAAAAAGTGATGTTTTTGAAATGAACCCACGTTGCCTCCAGATTGAAACCTGCATTTTGTTTAACTCAAGTAAACTCTGGGAGAGAAAATTGGACTATCTAACACCAAACCAGTTTGTGTTGTCACAGTCAACTATTCCCCTTATCTATCCATCAACTCTCTTTGGGGCCATTAATGCTATTAAACATCAATTAATTTTACCTGTATTTTTCTTCAAAGTTATTAAATGAAAGGCAGCCCACTTTGTCCTCGTTTCATTTGAAGTTCACCTGCATTATGTGCTTTAATTCTGTAACAGGGATTTTTCTCTCTTTGTTATAATTAAAGAAAATAATAAGATCAATAAATTATTAATAACAATTAAATAATTTGGACTATCAATACTAAAAGAATTGTTAATTTGTAGCAACATGAATATAAAACTTCTTGCAATGTAAAAATGACAAAAAAAAGTAACAAGCGATTTCATAATTATGAATCAGATTATTAGTACCCATATGCAATGGGGATTAATTCCCTTTTATATGAGGAATGCATGATGCATCTGTGTGTGTCTATATATATATAATTTATCTTGCAAAAAGTAATATATAATTTTATATTTTTGTAACGGTAGCTTAAATATAGTAAGGAATTAAAATACATGGAACAAAGACTAAATAAAAAAAAAATCTCTTGAGATTTGATATATATAGATCCTATGATGAAATTTATAAAAAACAAAAACTGAAATGGGTGTAATTTATATATTAATTATTTTGTATAACTATTTGAGATTACATATTTAATAAAGCCCCAGTTTGTTCATTTGAGGTTTTAAATATTTGATTAAGCATTTAAAGATTTTATGAAAATTAATTTGGGGTGTGTGTGTGTGTCTATATATATATGTGTTCATCTCATCTTATTATTTATTGTACCAGAGCAAGCCTCCATGAAAAGGAGTTGGGGGATGTCATCCCAACACATAATTAAATATCGACTTGCATGATGCATCACTACTTAGAATTTCTTGCATACAAGTCTTAGCAAATTAAAAATGTCTTGAAGTGTACAATTATATATCACTTTAGAATTCAGTTGACTTTTTCCCAGAACATGCCAGTGTGGAATAAACTAAAAATAACAAAACATCTCCTTTCGCCTCTATAGATAGAGACTGAAGAGGGATGACTCAAATCATATAAACAATTCTCAAAACCTTTAAGAATGTGAGGGGAAAAAAAGGTTCTGAAATTAAAGTCTTAGGTTCATCTAAGATCTTGCAAACCCAAATAGACAAAGTCAATTCAAGGCTCGTAAGAACCATTAAATCTTGCGCAAGTGATTTTAGGAGGTGGCGCTAAGTTGAACTTAACAAAGGATTATTTAATTATATTGTTTTAATTAACTAAAAGAATGGTAACTATAAGTTATATATAACATTCGATTATTAATCAAGCAATATAAATAATTCTCACCTTTCAACGAGTGCTTTTTATCAACATACTTTGGAACATAATCATCAGCCATGGAATATATAACCTGTATGAAACCAAGATGAAATTCTTCAAGTTGTAGGCGGTAATCAGGCGATAAAAAAGGAGCAGAAAGCAAAAAAAAAAGTGATGTGTTGATAAATAACAAGTCGAAAAAAGTGTGCACCTGACAGGGTATATTAGCAATATGACCAAGTCATTGTCTCAGCTGATCATCACTCAGGTCGAAACTTGAACAAGTCATCATCACCCATGTAGGCACAAAGAGAGTGATATCTACAAAACACTTGGAATTTTAGCTATAAAGCAGAAGCATAAACAAATGACGATCTTGATATGGAGGCAAAGTAGCATTCCAACACCTCTATGACGAAAACAATCTCATATCAGAATATCATATTAATTGAAAATAAATTGATGAGAATGAAAAATGTAAAGAAGCAACCAAATGTGAAATCAACGAGACGAACAAAAGTAAACACATTCCATAGTTTTGGGAAATCATGTTCTTCACTCTTCCAGGGCGCCCACCTCCAACTTGACTTGTGAGTGAGAAATCAATGCGTTTCCCTGAGTCTATTCTCACCATGAATGATGGAATATTGACAACTTGCCTCCCAACCCTAATGTGCCTCTGTCTGATGAGAACTCTGGCATGGTGGATCGACTTGGCCATACCATTCTTAAAGACAAGAGTCTGGAGACAGCACTCAAGAAAGTTCTCAATAGTGAGTGCCAACACATAATCGAGCTTGTTCTGGCTCTCATCCAGAAGCCCATACCTGTTCATTCTCCTCCGAAGAGCCTCACCCTCAAAGATACGGCGTGGGTTCTTCTCATCAAGAGTAAGAAGCTCCCTTGCCACATTTTGGATACAGCTCAAAGCATACTAAACTCTCCACAGTTCCCTCTTGCAGCAGAGCCCAACTCTCCCACAAGCCTCAACTCAGCATCCAAACGCTCCTTCTCATAAGGACGCCTTGACTTCTTAAAAGTCTTTCCATAGTTGCGGTAAAAGGAAACGTGCACCATGGTGGTGAGCAGTCGCTGCTCTCCTCCTCCTCAGTTTGCGCTCTGTTGCAAAACTATCTTACAGATGAGCTCTACAACGTTGTCACCTGTCCAAGAACTGAAAGAAGAATTCTCTGCTGCCGGATCTATGGTAAGGAAGTGGTTGACTGGACAAGACTGGTGATGGCATTTCCCCACATCAATGCTCAATTATAAACATACATAGAAATTAAAACTTATCAATGGAGCGAAGAAGGCTTGCGAGGGGCGGCAATGGAGTTGAGAAGGTTTAGGAATTAGGGATACGTTTAGGGTTGTGAAGGTGTCTATCATTTTCTTTATATACTGTTGTTAAATTCTACGAAATCCACGTCTATTAAAATTTATCAAAATCATCTCTACAAATTACAATGAGTCCCTATATTTCATAATTTTTCTTATTTACACCATTATATTCATAATTTTTGGAGCATTAATGTTTTAATTTAATTTTTAAAATAAATTATAACAGTTTTTACTCAAACACAAATATTATATTATTTTAAAATAAAATTTTATTTGAGATTTTTAATTCCTTAATTATTATAAAAAATTTTAACTAATGTGATTTTCATTACTTTGAAATTATAAAATAATTTTATTTATTTCATGCAATTTCCATGATTAAAATTTTACTTTTTATAATCTAATATTTCAAAATTATTATTTTCATATTGACAATAATATTGTCTTTTATTCCAAGTTTTTAAATATTATTTTTAAATTTATATTAAAAATAAAATTATAATATTTAATTATTATTTTGATATTTTTAACTATTTCATTTTATTGAAATTTAAAATATTTTATTCACATATTTGAAAGAGTAGATGAAAAGTTAGGGGAAAATTTGAGAGGGAAAGAGAAAAGATTAGATATTCATATATTAGTCACATTTTTATAAAAATGTGATAAATATGTAATCGAATAAAGACAAAAAATGACAAATAAGATGAATAGACAGGTTTGACTTCCAAACCAGCTTTATATTTCTCACTTCTAAGAAAAACTGTCAAATAAAAAAATTATAAAGTGACAAATATGAAAAAATTTCTTGTAGTGCCTGTAAGTTCTGGAAGTATGCAGTTATAAGAAATATAACAGTAAATTGTAAAGTAAATCAGCACAGGAGGATTTTTACATGGTTTGATTATAAAACCTACATCCACGGACAACTATAGAGCTGCAATTCACTAAGTTCTTGTTTGTACAATCTTTAGGACTTTTTACAGGGCTGACTCTCTCTCACACACTGACCTAATCTTTGTAAAACAAAATCTTTGCAAAGATCTTAAACTCTAGTGACACTGCCCACTCTTTATCGTAGATAACTTAAACACACACTGTTAAGTTATCATAACACACGATGTCTGATGTTGAATTACATAAACACTTAACCCGCAAGTTATCCCAAGTGTCTACTAAGTCACACAGACCTAATCAACAACTAATGTATGATTTCTTTCTCTCATACATGTATCAAAGACTCATAAAATCAAAACAATAAAGACATTTCTCTTTGCGTTGAAGCTCTCTTCCTTTATTGTTGGAATGCCGAAACAAATACTCACACAACACACCACATAATCAGCATGCTCTGTTATGTAGAAATAACTTTGTCTATCTAGTGGTATGCTTGGACAAAATCTCCTAGAAATCCTATAAAAATTCTAATCAAAATCATATTAGGATTAGGAGAAATAAAATAGGAAGGAATATAATCAAACTCCTAAAGGAGTTAGGACAAATAAATATTCTCCTATTCTAATTAGGATACTATATCCTAATCTAAAGAGATATTTATTATAAATCAAATACTTCCTAAAAAATAATTCTAGAAACAGTAAAATAAGAACAAAATAATATTCTTGTTTTATCACAAGTTGGACAAAATTCATCATGTGCATGGCACCTGCATATGTAGTGGACGTTGACGCCAACAATCTCCCCCTTTTTGGTAACTTGTGATGAAAACACCAAATTGTTTCTGATCAAAGAAAAACACACATGATAAGTTATTCATAACAATAAACCACTACAAGAAATTGGGGCTTATAACACGCCCATTTGCGTCGGTTTTTAAAAACCGCAATAAAAATTTGCCACACGCATCAGTATGCGGCGGTTTTTAGAACCGCAATTTAAATGGGTTAAAAGCCCCTCCCCCCAAATCAATTTTACCCTAGCCGCTGCTTGTATCAATATTGCTCTCACCTCTCTCATCTTTTCTCTCGCATCCCAATCTCTTATTTTGCATCTTAGTTTGTCTTCTGCTTTTAGATTGTCAATCCCGTTTTCATTTGCTTGCTTTCTTCCCTGCTTTGGAGTCGCCTCCACCAATCTCCTTCCCATTCGTTGCAGAGTATTTTGAGCAATACTCTACATCTACAACAACGAAAACTTGAGGAAGAAATAGTAATCGAAGACCAACAGTAGCAGCCACAACAACGAGAGATCTTTTCTTCTTCTGTATCTTCCTCCGATGCGCGGCAAGCTCTCTTGTGGGAGGTTGGTGCACAGGTTAATATCCTTCACACTATTTTCTCTTGGCTCGAAGCTGATCGCGCCGCCGCCAAACGCGCCACTCATGTCCTCGCCAAGCTCGCCAAAAACGGTACGTGCTTTCAGAAGCCAAACTACCGTTCGATCTTGCGTTATTTACGGCTCTGCTGTTTATATGGGGTAATAGTTTGTGTTTCTGGTCGCAGAGGAGGTTGTGAACTGGATTGTTGAAGGAGGCGCGGTTCCGACTTTGGTGAAGCATCTACAGGCACTGCCGACGAGTGAAGCTGACCGAGGTGTAAAGCCGTTTGAGCATGAAGTCGAGAAAGGAAGCGCTTTCGCTCTTGGACTTCTAGCTGTAAAGGTGATTTAAAAAATATTTTATTGTTGCAAATATGTAATGAATTGCCGCAGTATTCTTTAAAAACTTCGGAGGTATTGTATAAATTTTTAGAACTAACTACAAGGAGAGTTGAAGTTTAGATTTAAATTGTTGAATTATTTTCATGGCATTTATGATATTGTGCATAATAATTATTACTAAGAGAGTGATAAAGCATGTTTGGTTTCCAACGAGAGATTTCTGGATCTATCAAGTTTTGCATTGGATTTTAAGGAGTATGAATTATCTTTTTAGATTGAGGTAGTAACGAATGATGTTAATTTATTTTTCATTCCTAAATCTAGTAAAACTAATTTTTATAAGGCACAAGACATAATCTTTATGTGTAGCATATATATATGTTGGAAAGGAGGGAGGAAGAAGGAAGTGTGAGTTAGAGGAACTTGCAGATTAGGGACCTACTGATTTTCTTTTTTCTTTTTTTGGCTTTGCTGGTACAGCGAGAGCATCAGCAACTTATAGTTGACAATGGGGCGTTGTTGCATCTTGTAAATTTGCTGATGATGCACAAGGATAGTTGTAGTTCCCGTGCTGTCAATAGCGTCATCAGAAGAGCTGCTGATGCTATCACCAACCTTGCTCATGAGAATAGCAGCATAAAAACCCGTGTCAGGTTTGCTAATTTCTGTATTTTGCTTTTAAGCCTGTTATTCGGCAATTGCCGCCATATTTATAATTTATGTCATTGTTATTTGGAACGGATGAGCAGGATGGAAGGTGGGATTCCACCTCTTGTTGACTTGCTTGAATTTAGTGATACAAAGGTGCAAAGAGCAGCTGCTGGGGCCCTTAGAACTTTGGCATTTAAAAATGATGAAAATAAGAATCAGGTAATGGGCTTTCCTCTGAATCTTGGTTTTTGACTATTGGCTGTGGCCTCTTTAATGGATAAAATTAGTATGATTTGCAGATTGTTGAATGCAATGCTCTCCCCGCACTCATTCTAATCCTACGATCTGAAGATGCTGCTATACATTATGAAGCGGTAGGATTTTATGAGATTAACTTCGTTTTTTTTTTTTTGTTATGGAAACTTCTTTAGTGCAATATTTTGGTTCCACTTGACACATCCGAAAAAGGATTGTCTCCCAAGTATAGGAGTGTCGAAGTAATAAAACCCGGTGAGACCGGGGTCGATCCACAAGGAAGGGGAATTTAAGCGTTACAAATTATAAGCTAAGCAAATATAATATGGATGATTCAAAGAGAAGATGACATAATATCAAATAAATGTAAGGATGATAGGCGGTATTACCGACCATTCAAATATAAAATGAAAAGCAAAAGGAGGTAAAACCATCCATGGAAATAGGTGGTATAACCAACCATAGTAAATTAAAGAACAATTTCATAAGGTGGTAGAACCTCCCATAGTAAATAAAATAAAAAGTTCATAAACAATAGAATAATTAAAATACAAGAGGAATTAACACAATAACAATGAAGGCTAAGGTTAGGGGATCCGCCCTTGATATTTCAAATAAGGATAATTAACCCATTTTAGTTATATGAATTATATTTGTTTCATTACCAATATTTATACCACTTCTTGTAAATGGGTTCAAGCATCCAATGTGCCAATCATCATATGTCTACAACAAATCAAGGTTCCTAACTAGATTCGTGTCGGTAAGGAAGAACCATACATCATCTAGAAAGGATCCAAGCATTTGATGTGCCAAGGATTGTCGACAATGGATCAAGACCTCCACTTTACGAGTGGTGTCAAGATTGATTAAGAAATTAAATATAAATCATATTGAATAAACATTATAAGATTAAGATTATTAAGCACATATTAAGGGTTAGAGAATCCTTATTCTCATATCAAGGGTTTCACCCTTTCACCTTAGCAAAAGAGAAATTAGAAGAACATTATAATAGAAAGAAAATAAAATGCAAGAAAAAGGAAATTCATTAATAACATAACACAAAACACAATACAAGATCCTAGCCAAAGCCAAAATGTTCCAGCCAAGGCCAAGATGCCCTAATGGGTCACAAGGCACCTCTATTTATAGATACATCCAGGGGCAAACTTGTCAAATTACAAGGGCATAATTGTCAAATATTAGTTGTAAATATCTTTGACAATTGGGATCATTAGGCACCGACTTTGACCATCAATTTTGACATCGAAATGTTGTGAATTTTAATCACATGTCTTCATGAAAGTTGTAGATATTTCTCTCAGGTTTCTAGAACATATTGATTTGCACAATTTGGATACGTATTTTGAGAGATACGGTCCAAATACTGAGGCCTGGTCAGACTGGGCCGAGACTATAGATGGGTTCACTTCAAGCCCAATTTTGGTCCACTAAGAGCCCGAATTTGATGATGCTTGTGAAATGCAATCTTGTAGACAATTGAATCAGCTTTCCAAAACATTAAGAATTGCACCATTCTGATCTATAAATCGAGAGTTATGCCCATTTTACCGAACCTGTAACAAAACCAAAATTAAGAGAAATTAATTCCAAAGATGCAAATGCTACAAATATGCTTAAGTTGAGGAATTTAATGACACTATTAATGCAATATGATTACCTAAATTCTTATTACACATACTATTTAAGTGTTTCCCTCACACCCCCCAACTGCTTATTGCTAGGTCCCTAGCAAATTAACGCGTTATTATTTAGAAGTGAATTCTAGAATTTTATATCTAAGGTGGTCATTATTGCACTCAAATCCTTGATTTTATACGAAATAAACAACTCTCAACTGAATTTTTTTTTTTAAATGACTCATGACCCTTCAGTCAAGATATCCACAAACCTTCTTTTGTGCTCATTTGACACATTACTATGTGGGGGGGGGGTGGCCTTTTATAAATAGCCATATCGGTTCTAGTAGTTGTTAGGCTAACAACTTAGGTAGGGGAATATTCTTCATTTTATACATTTTTTTCTTTTTTCTTTTTCTTTTTTTTTTTCTCTTTTTTTTTTTTTTTTTTTTTTAAGAATGCATCTTTAACCCATGTAGCGAGTCTTAGGCTAATGACTCCCAGACCAGTTGGCCTTAGGGCATTAGGTGTTAAGACACCCCTTCGAGCTTAACGACTCGGGTTGCCGGTGCTTTATTTTTGCTTAAAAACTTATGGATAGTGCAATGTTCAATCCCATTAAGCTTTCTCCTTAATCCATGTAGCGAGCTTTGGGCCAATAGCTCCCAAACCAGTTGGTCTTAGGGTATTAGGTTTTGAGGCACCCCTCGGGCTTAATTGCTCGAATTAAGGAGGCTACAAGACCAAACTTATCCATCATTACTTTCTCTCTTTTTTCTTTTTTTTTCTTTTTTTTTTTTCATTTTTCATTTTTTTCATTTTTTTTTTAAACTTTCCCCTTCCTTTTGTTGTTTTCCTAAACAAAACAAAAGAACTCAAATATTGCAATATTTCATTTCGCCACACACAATCATACATCAAGGTATGTGTGTGTGTGAAGAAAGATTCATAGATACTTGCTTAATGAGCACATAAGCACACAATTTATTAAATGATAAGGTTGTGACAGTTCATAGATTTGAATGATTCAAAGCGAAATGAATAAGACATCCTTGTTATAAAATTCAAAAATCAAGACTAAATAATATCAAATAAGTCTTCAAAAATGCAAGAATAAAATGACAAATTGGTTAGAATAGGTTTCAAGAGTTCAAACTGGTCCTCCCTACTCTGCCATTCCTGACCCAGAATGCGTCTCAAGAGGATTTAAACTCCTTACACTGCACTCTGAATCTAATTACTAACTCGCTTTCTTCTTTTTTTTTTTTTTTCAAGAAAAAATAAAATTTCAAGACACACTTATGTCTACTATCCTTCCCCCCCAACCCAATGAAACATTGTCCTCAATGTTTAAATGTAGAGAGATAAAGTATAGGAGACATTACCTGAAGCTTCTGTTATTCAAGAGAGATGACCTGAAAGACTCAAAAAATAACATGCTAAAAATAAAAAAAATAAAATAAAGGACAAGAAGAAAAAAAATTACAAACGGAGATTCAAATCCAATTTGCACTTTTGTTTTGCCCTCCTGCCCAATTAATTTGAGTACTAGCTGGGTCAGGTTCATACTCAACTTCTTGTAATTTGTCAAGTAGCTCACCAGCAGAAGTGGCAGAAATAAGGATCTTTCTCGCTGAATGAGGGATAAAATTCTGTTCCACAACTGCATCAACAAAACTTATCAAAGGATCAAAGAAATTTTTGACATTCAACAAACCTATGGGTTTTTGATGGAGATTCAGTTGGGCCCAAGAGGCAATTTGAAAATTTTCTTCAAGAGTGCCAAAGCCACCTGGTAAAGCAATAAAGGCATCTGAATTGATGAGCATATGTGCCATGCGTTCATGCATATAGGAGACCTGTAACTCCTTCCCAACTGTTTTTCCAACAATACTTTCTACAGCCAAAGCTTTAGGAATAACTCCTAAAACTTGAGTACCCCCTACATGTGCAGCTGTTGACACACAACGTATTAACCCGAGGCTACCTCCCCCATAAACCACATAAATCTTTCTTTCAGCCAGTAGCCTACCAATATAATTCGCTACTTCTACGAACTCTTCACTTTTACCTGGTCGAGATCCACAGAATACACATATCCTTTGGATTCGACGTTTTGAAGTTTCCTCCATGTCTATGTGACTCTCTAACTATGTGTGAAGAAGAGACCAAGACATGTGGTATTTATGGAGTGCAAAAAGGTATGTTAATGATGATATCTATCTAGGTAGCTCGGTTGCTTGTTCAAAAAGTTGACAATAATGCAAAAAAAAAGGTCAAAAGATGATGAAATAAGACACCATAAGTCAAACAAAAGATACAAATTCAAAAATGACAGCAATGAGGTATTAAAATTCAAAAATGATGGCACGCATGCATATTTACAGGTAGTTGTGACTGTGGCTCACATCTTCCTCTGGTTTTACGTCCAGAAACGGCTTAAACACCTTCTATGAGTTGGGGATATGCTTCCCATCCCGTTTTCTTATAAACTGGCAAACAGGGTCGTTTTGAGTCAGATTCCCAAGACTATAGCGTTCCTGCTCATCTCGGAATTGTGTCCACAAATTAAAAATTTCACGCTGCACAAGTCCACAAGAATGCGTCTCAAGAGTTGTTCGGATATCATCCAAAGACTCCTTACTCAGTCCATTCTTGATGAACTGTAGTTTATCCTCTCGATTGTTAGACAAATATCCCAAGGAGCGGCAACGCTGGTTACAAGTCCATCTGTCTCTTATACACATCTAGATGTGTATAAGAGACAGATACAAAATAGTCTAGCATCCTGTAAAATAGGATCTTTTTTTGCCCAAACCTGGCATATGGGAAACAAGATTATCTGAAACTCACAATAGAATCCGAACCTTGGCTTCAATTACCATCTTAACTCAGGCAGGAATACCCTTACGTCATCAACACCTTAGTCTTTCTTTCTTCTCGTGCAGAGCTTTATAAATTTTAAAGGGCAAATCATTTTGAGGAAGAGAGTGGAAAATGTTTGTGCAATTTTGAGAGAATGGTATCCATGTGAAGAAAATGAGAGAGAAAAAAAGAAAATGAATGCAAGGTGAGCAACAGTTTTTTAGGGAATTGAAAAACCGACTTTAAAAATCACGGAGTACCGTATCCGCCACTTGATCGGGAAAAATCAATCCTTAAAAAGGATCGATTAAAGCAATGGACTCTTCGTTTTGGGCAAATTTTCAAAGAATGGTTTTAACCGTTGTCCATTAACTTTAAACACATTACCATTCTTTGGGTTCTCAATTTCAACTGCTCCATGAGGGAAAACATTTTTTACAATAAAAGGCCCAGTCCAACGAGACCGAAGTTTACCAGGAAATAAATGCAACCTTGAATCATACAAAAGAACTTTTTGTGAAGGTTCAAAAGATTTTCTAACAATAAATTTGTCATGAAAAACCTTCATTTTTTCTTTGTAGATTTTTGAATTTTCATAAACCTCATTCCTGAATTCTTCAGTTCACTCAGTTGGAGTTTACGTAACTTGCCAAGCATCATTCAATTGTGTTGAAATGTTTTTTAATAAGCCCAATAAGCTTATTGCTTCAATTTCCACAGCAAGTGACAAGGTTTTCCATAAACTAGTCTAGAATGAGACATTCCTAATGATGTTTTAAAAGTAGTTCGGTAAGCCCAAAGTGCATCATTAAGTCTTAAGGACCAATCTTTGCGATTTGGGTTACCCGTTTTTTCTAAAATCTATTTTATCTCCCTATTAGCAAGTTCAACTTGTCCACTTGTTTGTGGATGATAAGGTGTAGAAATTTTATGGGTTATTCCTGTCTCTTCATTATTTTTCAATGTTTTTATTACGAAAGGTTACCCCATCATAATATGTCTCGAGGAATTTCCAATCTCCTCAGATATTCTCCTTCAGAATTTGACAACGGTTTTGTGATCATTGTTTCGACATGGAATTGCCTCGACCCATTTTGAAACATAGTCTACTGCAACAAGGATGTACACAAAACCAAATGACGGTGGAAAGGGTCTCATAAAATGAATACCCCATCAGTCAAAGATTTCAACGACGAGAATGGGATTCAACGGCATCATGTTTCTTTTTGAAATAGATCCCAATTTTTGACAATTTTCACACGTTTTGCAAAATGCATGTGCATCTTTAAATAAGGTGGGCCAATAAAATCCACATTGTAAGATCTTAGCAGCTGTTTTTCTAGATGAAAATGTCCTCCACATGCTTTAGAATGACAAAAGTTAATGACACTACTTACCTCATTGTCGGGTATGCATCTTCTTATTATTTAATCCGGACAATATTTGAAAAGATACGGATCATCCCAGTAAAAATTTTTCACCTCGGTTAAAAATTTTCTTTTGTCTTGAGCTTTCCAATGAGGTGGCATTTTCCCTGTCGCAAGAAAATTTACAATATTAGCAAACCAAGGTATAGTAGCAACGGAAAATAAAAGTTCATCAGGAAAAGAATCATTGATAGGTGAAGTTTCAATTAATGTCTCTGTCGTTAATCTTGAAAGATGATCTGCAACGACATTTTTTGCTCCTTTCTTATCCTTTATTGTGATGTTGAATTCTTGGAGCAATAAGATCCGCCGTATCAATCTAGGTTTTGCATCCTGTTTAGACATTAAATATCTTATAGCTGCATGGTCAGTGTAAACAATTGTGGGAGAACCAATTAAATAAGAACGAAATTTGTCCAATGCAAATACTACTGCAAGTAGTTCTTTTTCAGTTGTTGTGTAATTCATTTGTGCATCATTTAAAGTCCTACTTGCATAGTATATCACATAAGGCTTACATTCTTTTCTTTGTCCTAAGACAGCACCAACTGCATAGTCGCTTGCATCACACATCAATTCAAAAGGCAAGGACCAATCAGGAGATTGCATAATTGGAGCAGTATTTAAAAGCCCAATTAATGTATCAAAGGCATTTTGACATTCTTGAGTCCATTCAAAGGAAGTATCTTTTATTAAAAGGTTACAAAGAGGTTTAGATATAGCACTAAAATTTCTTATGAACCTCCTATAAAATCCAGCATGCCCTAAAAATGAACGAACCTCTTTAACTGTTTTTGGTGGAGGCAGATGGAAAATTAATTCCACCTTTGCTTTGTCCACTTCAATTCCCTTGGAAGACACCACATGACCTAAGACAATTCCTGAAGTGACCATATAATGACATTTTTCCCAATTCAAAATAAGACCTTTTTCTACACACCTTTTTAGGACTTTTTCTAAATTTTCAAGACAATTATCAAAAGAGTTTCCAAAGACAGTTACATCATCCATGAAAACTTCTAAACAATGCTCAACCATGTCACTGAAAATGCTTAACATGCATCTTTGAAAAGTGGCTGGGGCATTACAAAGTCCAAAAGGCATTCTCCTAAATGCAAAAGTGCCAAAGGGGCACGTGAATGTGGTCTTTTATTGGTCATCAAGTGCAATGGGGATTTGATAGTAGCCTGAGTATCCATCAAGAAAGCAATAATAGGGGTTTCCTGCTACTCTTTCAAGAAGTTGGTCAAGGAATTGTAAGGGAAAATGGTCTTTTCTAGTGACAGCATTTAACTTTCTATAATCAATGCACATCCTCCAACTAGATGAGACACGAGTTGGCAATAATTCACCCTTTTCATTTTAACTACTGTAATGCCAGATTTCTTAGGTACCACTTGTGTAGGGCTTACCCACTTACTATCAGAAATAGGATAGATAATTCCCACATCAAGTAATTTGAGAACTTCAGCCCTAATGACCTCCTTCATGTGTGGATTTAATCTCCTTTGAGGTTGTTGAGATGTTTTGGCATTTTCCTCTAAATGTATTCTATGTGTGCAAATTAAAGGGTTAATGCCTTTTATATCTTTTAAAGTCCACCCAATTGCATTTTTATGCTTTTAAGCACTTCTATCAACTTACCTTGTTGCTCGCATGTGAGGGATGAAGAAATTACCACCGGATATGTCTGATTCTCCCCAAGATATGCATATTTCAGTCCTTCAGGTAAGGGCTTCAATTCTAGCTTTGGAGCTTCATCTTCCTTGCTTTCATTCATCTGCCCCAATTCTTCAAATCTTGATTTTGAGCCTTTTTCCAACACCTGTGCATAATCCAGTAAAGAACACATATTAGAAAGATCATGTTCTAGTTCCATACTTGATTCTAACGAATTTACTAAACAAGTTTCCAAAGGGTCAGAAGAACTCCCTTTTTGGATGTGATCTTCCACAATCGATTCAATTACATTGGCCTCATCAATTTCATCTTCTTCTTCATTTGGTTGTTTGCACATATTAAAAATATTAAGTTCCAATGTCATGTTCCCAAATGATAGCTTCATGACTCCATTCCTGCAATTAATCAAGGCATTAGAGGTAGCTAGAAATGGACGCCCTAAAATAACAGGAATTGAATTGCTTACTTCCACTGGTTGTGTGTCTAAGACGATAAAATCCACTGGGTAAATGAATTTATCGACTTGAACTAACACATCTTCTACTATTCCTCTTGTTACTTTAATTGATCTATCAGCAAGCAAAAGAGTGACAGACGTTGGTTTTAACTCACCTAGATTGAGTTTTGAAAAAATCGAGTATGAAAGCAAATTCACACTAGCACCAAGATCAAGTAAAGCTTGTTCAATTTTATGCTCTCCAATAACACATGAAATTGTAGGACAACCTGGATCCTTGTATTTCACTGTATTATTGTTTTGAAGAATAGCACTTACTTGCTCGGCTAGAAATGCCTTCTTTTTCACATTTAGTTTTCTTTTCACAGTGCACAAGTCTTTCAAAAACTTTGCATAAGAAGGTACCTGTGTGATCACATCAAGCAAGGGAATGTTGACCTTTACCTGTTTGAAAAATTTTTCAAGATTTCAGAATTGTGAGTGGCTTCTTTTGTGTGGCTCATGCTTTGAGGAAATGGAGGCACAGATGAGGGATTTGGTTTCCTCTTCGCTAGGTGTTGGTTTGGCAACCCTTCCCTGCCCTTTAGAGATCGATCTTCTCTTTCTCACAAGGGTTAGGAAATATGTTTTTCACAACCTTACCATTTGCGAAGGGTCCATGACTCACTTGGCTTGGTCAAAGTAATGGTTATTTGAACTCCCTGCATTTGAGTTAGATTGATCCTTGGGGTTTTGCAATGTTTGAGAAGGAAATTTTCCCTTCTCTTGGATGCTAAATGTAGATGCAAATTTTGCAATAGTTTCTGACAAATTTGCTAATGTTTGAGCAGTTTGACTATTGAAAGTCTCTTGCTTTGTAATGAATGAATGCAATGTCTCTTCAAAGTCATTCCTAGGAGGAGGAGCATATGTATGATCATGAGAATTTTGAAAATTTTGTCGTGTTTGAAAAGGGACTTGTGAAGATTGTGCATGATTGTCATTTTTCCAGCTAAAATTTGGATGATTTTTCCAACCAGGATTATAGGTTTGTGAATATGGATTGTGATTTGGCCTTTTAAAAGTGTTCAAGGCATTGGCTTCTTCATGGAGACATTCCCTAAAGGCAGGCAAAGTTGGGCAATCATCAGTAGAATGGTCATTGTCATCATAAATGTTACAGACATTTTCTTGAATAGACTTCAATTGACCACTCTTTTTCATCTCTAAAGCCTCGACTTTTCTATCTAGGGATGCAAATTTGGCTTGAAGGTCATGGTCTTCCCTAAGTTTGTAAATGCCTCTATTGGATGTCGAGGTTGGGGCCTTGCCTGATACCTCATAGGTGCCAGCAGTGTCCCAATTTTGTGTACTTTCTGCCAAGGAATCTTAGGAATCAATGCTTCCTCGGGTCTTTCTTATATTAAAAAAAAAATAAATTTCTCCATTACAGCATTAATCCACTAGTTCCTATCTGTGAGGTGTTAACCCTTCAATATACATGTGCAACTATTCTCCCAAGTTTCAAACGCCATGGTGAGGACAGGTATTAAGTAGTTCCTTATACTATCCCAACATTGGTAAGGGTTTCTCCTTGTTTTTGAGAGAAATCAGAATTTGTCCTGTTTAAGAGATTTTTCTATGGGTAGGAAAAAATTTTTTCAAAAATTGTTGTTCATCTCATCCCATGAACTGATGGAATTCAACCTCAAATTTTGTAGCCATGTTCTAGCTTTATCTTTTAACGAAAAAGGAAAAAGCTTTAATCTAATGGTGTTTATGCTACAATTTGGGTCAGTGTAGGAGCTACATACCTCTTCAAAGAGTTTCAAGTGTGAATATGGGTTCTCAATGTCAAGGCCATGAAAAGTGGGTAGAAGTCGAACAAAACTTGGTTTGAAATTGAAATGGATTGAATCTGGAGGAGAAACTACACAAGATGGTGCACTAGTCCTTACCGGATTCTTGTAGTCTCTGAGGGTTCTTCGTTGGTTTTGATCATTTTGTTGCGAACGGTTGTCCCCTTCATCCGTGAATATTTTCTAATGATTGTTGGCCATGTTTTCTAAGGAAGATGATGTTTTTCTAACAAGTCTACCACTAGATGTTCGTGACCAAATTTTCATGCAAGAAAGAGAGAAGAAGGTAGAGGAAAAGATGAACACACAAAAAAAATAAAAAATTTAGATCTAAGATGAGAAAAGAGAATACTTACAATTTTGCACGCCAATTTTTTACCTTCCCCAGCAACGGCGCCAAAAACTTGACACATCCAAAAAAGGATTGTCTCCCAAGTATAGGAGTGTCGAAGTAATAAAACCCGGTGAGACCGGGGTCGATCCACGAGGAAGGGGATTTAGCGTTACAAATTATAAGATAAGCAAATATGATATGAATAATTCAAAGATATGACAAGATAATATCAACAAGTATGTAAGATGGTAGGTGGTATTACCGACCATTCAAATATAAAACAAAAAGTAAGAGGAGGTAAAACCATCCATGGAAATAAGTGGTATAACCAACCATAGTAAATTAAAGAACAATTTCATAAGGTGGTAGAACCTACCATAGTAAATAAAATAAAAGTTCATAAACAATAGAATAATTAAAATACAAGAGGAATTAACACAATAACAATGAAGGCTAAGGTTAGGGGATCCGCCCTTGATATGTCGAATAAGGATAATTAACCCATTTTAGTTATATGAATTATATTTGTTTCATTACCAATATTTATACCACTTCTTGTAAATGGGTTCAAGCCTGTCTCTTATACACATCTAGATGTGTATAAGAGACAGAACTAGATTCGTGTCGGTAAGGAAGAACCATACATCATCTAGAAAGGATCCAAGCATTTGATGTGCCAAGGTGTGTCGACAATGGATCAAGACCTCCACTTTACGAGTGGTGTCAAGATTGATTAAGAAATTAAATATAAATCATATTGAATAAACATTATAAGATTAAGATTATTAAGCACATATTAAGGTTAGAGAATCCTTATTCTCATATCAAGGGTTTCACCCTTTCACCTTAGCAAAGAGAAATTAGAAGAACATTATCATAGAAAGAAAATAAAATGCAAGAAAAATGAAATTCATTAATAACATAGACACACAAAACACAATACAAGATCCTAGCCAAAGCCAAAATGTTCCAGCCAAGGCCAAGATGCCCTAATGGTCACAAGGCACCTCTATTTATAGATACATCCAGGGGCAAACTTGTCAAATTACAAGGGCATAATTGTCAAATATTAGTTGTAAATATCTTTGACAATTGGGATCATTAGGCACCAACTTTGACCATCAATTTTGACATTGAAATGTTGCGAATTTTAATCACATATCTTCATGAAAGTTGTAGATATTTCTCTCAGCTTTCTAGAACATATTGATTTGCACAACTTGGATACGTATTTTGAGATATACGGTCCAAATACTGACGCCTGGTCAGACTGGGCCGAGACTGTAGATGGGTTCACTTCAAGCCCAATTTTGGTCCACTAAGAGCCCGAATTTGATGATGCCTGTGAAATGCAATCTTGTAGACAATTAAATCAGCTTTCTAAAACATTAAGAATTGCACAATTCTGATCTATAAATAGAGAGTTATGCCCATTTTACCAAACCTATAACAAAACCAAAATTAAGAGGAAGTTAATTCCAAAGGTGTAAAGACTACAAATATGCGTAAGTTGAGGAATTTAATGACACTATTAATGCAATATGATGAACTAACCTCTTATTAAACATACATATTTAAGTGTTCATCACACCCCCCCAACTAGCTTATTGCTAGTCCCTAGCAATTAAAGCGTTGTTATTTAGAAGTGATTTATAGAATTTTACATCCAAGGTGGTCATTATTGCACTCTCCTTGATTTTATGACTCATGTACCCTTCGGTCAAGATATCTATAAACCTTCTTTTTGTGCTCAGTCAACACATGACTATGGAGCTTATTAGAAAGAAGCCATATCGGTTCTAATATTTGTTAAGGCTAACAACCTTAGGTAAGCGGCATTTATTCATTTTATATATATATATACTTTTTTTTCCTCTCTTTTTTTTTTTTTTTAAAGAATGCATCTTTAACCCATGTAGTCAGCCTTAGGCTAATGACTCCCAGACCAGTTGGCCTTAGGGCATTAGGTGTTAAGACACCCCTACGAGCTTAACCACTCAGGTTGCCGATGCTTTATTTTTGCTTAGAAACTTGTGGATAGTGCAATGTTCAATCCCATTAAGCTTTCTCCTTAATCCATGTAGCGAGCTTTGGGCCAATAGCTCCCAAACCAGTTGGTCTTAGCGTATTAGGTGTTGAGGCACCCCTCGGGCTTAATTGCTCGAATTAAGGAGGCTATGAGACCAAACTTCTCCACAATTGCTCTCTTCTCTTTTTTTTTCACTCTTTTTTTTTCACTTTTTTTTTTTAACTTTCCCCTTTCTTTGTGTTGTTATCCTAAACAAAACAAAAGAACTCAATATTACAACATTTCATTTTGCCACCCACAATCATGCATCAAGGTGTGTGTGTGTGTGTGAAGAAAGGTTCATGAATACTTGCTTAACGAGTACATAAGCACATAGTTTATTAAATGATAATGTTGTGAGAGTTCATAGATTTGAATAATTCAAAGTGAAATGAATAAGACCTCCTTGTTATAAAATTCAAAAATCAAGACTAAATAATATCAAGTTAGCTAAAATGAGTTCACAAGATCAAAATAAAATGACAAATTAGTTAGAATGGGTTTCAAGAGTTCAAACTGGCCCTCCATACTCTGCCATTCCTGACCCAGAATGCGTCTCAAGAGGATTTGAACTCCTTACACCGCACTCTAAATCTAATTACTAACTCGGTTTTTTTTTTTTTTTTTGCAAGCAAAAGAAAATTAGAGATATACTTATGTCTATTATCCTTCCCCCCCAACCAAATGAAACATTGTCCTTAATGTTTAAATGTAGAGAGATAAAATATAGGAGACATTACCTGAAGCTTCTTTATTCAAGAGAGACGACCTGAAAGACTCATAAAATAAAATGCTACAAATAAAATAAAAGACAAGAAATTTAAAATTGATGGCACACATGCATGTGTATAGGTAGTTGTGACTGTGGCTCACATCTTCCTCTGGTTTTACGTCCAAAAATGGCTTAAACACCTTCTATGAGTTGGGGATATGCTTCCCATCCAGTTTTCTTATAAACTGGCAAACAGGGTCGTTTTGAGTCAGATTCCCAAGACTATAGCGTTCCTGCTCATCTCGGAATTGTGTCCACAAATTAAAAATTTCACGCTGCACAAGTCCACAAGAATGCGTCTCAAGAGTCGTTCGGATATCATCCAAAGACTCCTTACTCAGTCCATTCTTGATGAACTGTAGTTTATCCTCTCGATTGTTAGACAAATATCCCAAGGAGCGGCAACGCTAGTTACAAGTCCATCTTGCACATCTGGGACAAACTTGTAACTTTTTCGCTCTTCGCTTTTTGGCATAAGAGCTTTTTCCCAAACCTGGCATATGGAAAACAAGATTATCTGAAAACTCACAAGAGAATCGAACCTTGGCTTCAATTAACCATCTTAAATCAGTAGGAATACCCTTACGCATAAACAACCTTAGTCTTTCTGCACGAGCTTTATAAATTTTAAGCAAATCATTTTGCGGAAGAGAGGGAAAATGTTTGTGCAATTTTGAGAGAATGGTATCCATGTGAAGAAAATGAGAGAGAAGAAAAGAAAATGGATGCAAGGTGGGCAACAGTTTTTAGGGAACTGAAAAACCGACTTTAAAAGCCACGGAGTACCGTATCCGCCACTTGACCGGGAAATAAAATAAAAACACACAACTAAAATAAACGCACACAAAATAAAATAAAAACAAACTAGAAATGATAGCAAAATTCAAGAATAAAAATAAAAATGAAAATATGGCATAGATGGATAAAATTTGATCAATCATTATAAAGAAATGCAAAAAGAGGAATCTCTTCGAAAGTGATTTACCACGGTCAAAATATGCCATTGAGGTGGTACCTTTCTTTTTCCTTTATTTGTGAGAATGAAAGAGATTACCACTATCTGAGTTTGTTTGTCCTTAAAGCATGCATTATTGAGTGTGCATGTTTCTTCCTGCCTTTTTTCGAACCATGGCTCCCACATCTTAATCTCCTTCACCTGTACAAAATCAAGTAATGAAAATTCTTTAGAAACAATGGGCACTAGTTGCATACTTGGTTCAAAAGAACTAAGTAACCCGATGATAGGTGTCTATTTATGTATTACTTTTATATCAATTCGTCCATGTTTCTTTGCTATACTCCTTGGTATTTTTATGTTTTTGTGTGGTTTTGATGTTTGTAGGAGTTTTGGAGCAACTTGCACAAAAATGGAGTAAAACCCTTCATTTTCACCTCTGCTAGTCAGTGATCTTCTCTGATTTTATTGTATTGATATACAATGAACCCGACGACATGTTATATACCGTTGGAAAGCTCTCGAAGTCTATTTTCTGGAGAAATTTACGGTTTATAAATCCATTCAGTGTACCAAAAGTTGTAATCAAAACAGTGTGAGATGTATAGAAATATAATTCCACAAGTCACTGTAGCATGTATAATACGGGACACTGTAGCAATTCACTGTAGCAGAGTATTTAAACACATTTTAGGGTTTTATTTTCATAACTTGAAGAGGGGAGAACGTGGTGGAGGCTGCAGCTCTGGAATTCTTTCATCTCCTGGAGTTCTTGAAGGAGAAAGGAAGCTTGGAAAGAGGAAGAACTACAATCCAAAGAGAATTACATCAAATTTGCTAAGTTTTTCCCTTCCCTTTCATTTTCTGGAATGTCTCCATGTTGTATTGTATTTACCACGTTCTTAAACATGTGTAACTGAACCTGAATTGGTTGAGGGTGATTTCAAAGCCCCTGATATGGTTTTTGTAAGTTGATTGTGTAAGGAATTGTTATCCAATTCTCTAATTGAAGTTGCTTGTATTCTCCCATATTTAATGCTTATGATTGCTTGCTGATTGTATTTGAGTGGCCAACTGAATATAATCTGGTTGTGATTTATTGCTAGACTAGAAATATTGATCCGTAATTGTCTTGAATTTCTAATCATTAGTAGCAAAATTGTGATCAGAGATTACAATTGGAGAATATAACCTAAGTTAAATAATCCGAGCTTGTGTGTTTATTGCTTAGATCAACCTATCTTTCTTATCATAATGCATCCATTGAATTAAACTCAGAGAGCTTGTTCTAGTTGTTTAATGGATAGAGATTAAATAAAGAGCTTGTTTTATTTAACAACAAAGTAAGGAAAGATTGGGGTAATAGAGCTTGTTATTATCTACGGTTGATAACTTCAATGCTGTAATTAGATGACAATTCTACAATTAATTCGCAAATCCATATCTTGTGGTAGAGAAGGATCCCTTAACCAGCTTTCTCCCATTGATTTTTCATTCAAATTTACTTTCTGTTTTGTTATTCTTTACTTGCATTCTTATTTCATTTAGTAAATCATTCAACAAAAAATTCCCCCCTGTTTAGTTTATTGTTGCTGGAAATAACAAATTCAATTAGAATCAATCCTCGTGGGAACGATATCTTACTTATCACTTTATTACTTGTGCGACTAGTATACTTGCTAGTTTCGAACGCATCACCCGATTTCCGAAGGAGTTGAAAAATTCTCATTTTGGATATAGTCTTCCACGTTAGTTTTTGTCCTATTAGCTTCCTCATTTTCATCATGCTCGAAAAATTCATTAATATCAAAATTTTGGTTAAATTCCTTTGCATGATGCATAAGTGAGGATTCGGTCTTTTCTTTGTTAGGTGTAAGTTGATTAACCTCTTCCTTACCCTTTAGGATTGATTCATCATCTTTCTCATAAGGGTTAGGAATATGTTATTGATCAACCTTACCATCATGAAGAGCACTTACCGAATCTTCGAGAAGAGCACTTACCGAATCTTCATCTAGATGTTGGCCATTTGGATTACTCACATGTGGATTGATGAGGTTTGGCTCGAGTTGAGATGGAAACACACCTTTCTCATGAGTACTAAATGCAAATGCAAGTTTTTCAAGAGCATCATTCAAGTTTGCCATAGTTTGAGCAACTTGACTATTAAAAGCCTCTTGCTTTGCAATGAATGAATTCCATGTTTCTTCAAGATCCTTATAAGATGCATGATCATGAGTTTTTTGAAAATTTTGACATGATTGAAAGGAAGGTTGGTAAGATTGTGCATTATTATCATTCCTCCAATCAAAATTCAAGTGATTTTTCCATCCAAAATTTTGTGAGTGAGGATTAGGATTTGACCTTTGGAAAGTGTTTAAAACGTTGGTTTGCTCATGGAGACTTTTTCTAAAGGTAGGCACAATTGGGCAATCATCCGTAGGATGATCACTAGAATTACAAGTTTGACAGACAGTTTCTTGCATAGACCACATTTCTAAGTCCTCGATTTTCCTAGCTAGGGATGTAAATTTAGCATGAAGATCATGATTTTTCCTAAAGTTATAAATGCCTCTACTAGATGTTCTTGGTACCTCATAGGTGCCAACATTATTCCAATTTTGGGCATGTTTTGCTAGCAAGTCTAGGTAATCCATGGCTTCATCAGGGTCTTTATTTTCAAATTGTCCATTACACATTAATTCTACCATTTGCCTAGCTTGATGTGTAAGACCTTCATAGAAAATTATAACTAGTCTCCATGTTTCCAAACCATGGTTAGGACAAGTATTAAGCAATGCTTTATACCTATCCCAACATTGGTAAAAGGTCTCTCCCTGTTTTTGAGTGAAATTGATGATTTGCCCTTTGAGAGAATTTGTTCTATAGGGAGGAAAGAATTTTTTCAAAAATTATTGTTGAATTTCATCCCATGAACTAATGGGTCCTGACCTAAGATTTTGTAGCCATGTTTAGCTTTATCTTTTAAAGAAAAAAGAAAAAGCTTTAATCTAAAGATGTTTATGCTACAATTTAGGTCACAATAGATATTGCAAAAATCTTTAAATTCTGTCAAATGCAAAAATGGGTTTTCAACATCTAGGCCATGAAAGTGGGGTAAGAATTGAATGACATCCGATTCATGGTTGAAATATTTTGCATCATGAGGGAAGACTATGCATGATTGTGCATGAGTTCTTATGTAATCCATTAATGTCCTTGGTTGGGCATGAGCATGATTTTTTTTTTTTAAGACAAGATGAGTGGCTATTAACAATTCTACCAATTAATGCAAAGAGAAAGAAAAGATGAACACATGCAAGAAAAAATAAAAATAGAAATGGGGAGAGAAGAGATGAACGTATGCAAGAAAAATAAAAATAGAAATGAGAAAAGAAAATACTTACAATTTTGTACACCAAATTTTACCTTCCCTGGCAACGGCGCCAAAAACTTGACACATCCGAAAAAAAAGGATTGTCTCCCAAGTATAGGAGTGTCGAAGTAATAAACCCGGTAAGACCGGGGTCGATCCACAAGGAAGGGAATTTAAGCGTTACAAATTATAAGCTAATGGTAAATGTGATATGGATGATTCGAAGAGGTGACAAGATAATATCAACAAGTAAAAGTAAGGAACAAGTTAATAAATAAGAATAACTAAAACACAAGAGAAATTAACACAATAATAATGAGAGCTAAGGTTAGGGGATCCGCCCTTGATATTTCGAATAAGGATAATTAACCCATTTTAGTTATATGAATTATATTTGTTTCATTACCAATATTTATACCACTTCTTGTAAATGGGTTCAAGCATCCAATGTGCCAATCACCATATGTCTACAACAAATCAAGGTTCCCAACTAGATTCGTGTCGGTAAGGAAGAACCATACATCATCTAGAAAGGATCCAAGCATTTGATGTGCCAAGGATTGTCGACAATGGATCAAGACCTCCACTTTACGAGGGGTGTCAAGATTGATTAAGAAATTAAATATAAATCATATTGAATAAACATTATAAGATTAAGATTATTAAGCACATATTAAGGGTTAGAGAATCTCAGATCAAGGGTTTCACCCTTTCACCTTAGCAAAAGAGAAATTAGAAGAACATTATAATAGAAAGAAAATAAAGTGTAAGAAAAAGGAATTTCATTAATAACATAAACACACAAAACACAATACAAGATCCTAGCCAAAGCCAAAATGTTCCAGCCAAGGCCAAGATGCCCTAATGGTCACAAGGCACCTCTATTTATAGATACATCCAGGGGCAAACTTGTCAAATTACAAGGGCATAATTGTCAAATATTAGTTGTAAATATCTTTGACAATTGGGATCATTAGGCAACGACTTTGACCATCAATTTTGACATCGAAATGTTGTGAATTTTAATCACATGTCTTCATGAAAGTTGTAGATATTTCTCTCAGCTTTCTAGAACATATTGATTTGCACAATTTGGATACGTATTTTGAGAGATACGGTCCAAATACTGAGGCCTAGTCAGACTGGGCTGAGACTAGAGATGGGTTCACTTCAAGCCCAATTTTGGTCCACTAAGAGCCCGAATTTGATGATGCTTGTGAAATACACTCTTGTATAAAATTGAATCAGCTTTCCAAAACATTAAGAATTGCACAATTCTGATCTATAAATAGAGAGTTATGCCCATTTTACCCAACATGTAACAAAACCAAAATTAAGAGGAAGTTAATTCCAAAGGTGTAAAGACTACAAATATGCTTAAGTTGAGGAATTTAATGACACTATTAATGCAATATGATGAACTAAGCTCTTATTAAACATACATATTTAAGTGTTCATCAAATGACATGAAAAATCTAAACAAACTACAGATTTATTTAGAGAGAATGCGTTTAAGGGTTAAAGAAACCCCATATTCTGCAATCCTCAGGTTTTTCCACAATTTTTTTTTTGAATCGAAACTGATAAAGACAAAAACACATAACAACTCAAAATTACACAAAACTAAACTTACTCATAAAATAACAAAGTCCAACAAGCCAGCAAACAAAAACAAGTCAGTTAGAATGGGTCTAAAAAGTTTAGAAGCTAGTCTCCTTATTCAGCCATTATGGATTGAAGAAATCCAAAATGCGTTTCAAGAGAACTTGAACTTTTTAAGCCACCACTCTAAAAGCTAAGATTAGAAAATATTACCTGGGGCGAAAGAAATAACCTGAAAAAAAACTCAAAAGAAATGACATGAAAAATCTCAAATAAACACACTAAAAAGAAAGTAAACAAAAAACGAAGCAAACCAATAGATAGAGATTACAGATGGAGCGTTAAATCCAGTCTACGCCTTTTATTGCCTTCTCCAAACCAATCTATCTGAGCCGTTGTTGGATCAGGCGAATAGACGAATTCTTGGAGTTTATCAATTAACTCCCCTGCAGTTGAAGCTGTAACCAGGATTTGCCTCGCCGACGGTGAGATGAAGTTTTTTTCTATAGCTTGATCAAGAAAGGACAATAAACTATCAAAAAAATTATTGACATTTAACAAACTAATGGGTTTTCGATGGATGTTTAGCTGTGCCCAAGAGGTGATTTGAAATATCTCCTCTAATGTACCATAACCACCGGCAAAGCTATAAATGCATCGGACTTAACAACCATATGTGCAATACGCTCATGCATACTAGAGACCTGTAACTCTTCCCCGCTTGTGTTGCCTACGATATCTCGTACAGCTAATGGTTTAGGGATAATGCCGAGAACTTTGCTCCTCCTAGGGATGCAGCTGTTGACACACACCCCATTAACCCAAGACTACCCCCTCCATAAATCAAATGAATACCCCTCGCAGCTAATGTCCTACCAAGATCAAGAGCTGCTGTTGTAAACTCTCCATCTTTACCAAATTGCGATCCACAAAATACGCATATATTTTGGAATCACCGAATTGGTGCTTTCTCCATTTCTAAAAGTGCTCTAAACTTGTGTAAGACAATGATGTACGTTAGGTATTATGCGATTCAAGTGCAAGACAGGTTATAAAATGACATTTCAAAATATGCAGCATGGATATATAACTCTCAAATTTGACACGTGGGGACATAATTTCGGTGGGAGTTGCTCGATACAGATTTATCGCCCCAAGATTTGAAAAAATGAGATATGCTTTCGGCGGGTTTGACAAAACCTACACACTTGTCTCCCACGTGAAGCATGAAAAATGGAGATACACTTTCGGCGGGGGTTGACAAAACCCCCACACTTGTCTCCCACGTGAAGCATAAAAAATGGAGATACACTTTCGGCGGAGGTTGACAAAACCTCCACACTTGTCTCCCACGTGTACTTATGCCATAGGGTAGTCATATGGTTTGTCAAAAAGAAAATTTGAAATTAAAACAAACAAAATCAACAAACAACAACAACACAAAAACAACATTGATCATCAGATCAAACGAAACAAGAAAAAGAAATTCGACAACAACAACACGCATTCAAATATACAAGTAGTTGTGATTGTGGCTCACATCTTCCTCTGGTTTTACGTCCAGTAACGGCTGAAACGCCTTCTATGAGTCGGGGATTTGCTTCCCATCCAGTTTTCTTATAAACTGGCAAACAGGGTCGTTTTTAGTCAGATTCCCTAGACTATAACACTGCAATTCATCACGAAATTGTGTCCATAGATTAAGCAATTCACGCTGAACAAGTCCACAAGAATGTGACTTGAGAGTTAACAAAACATTATCTAGCGACTCATTACTCAAACCTTTCTTAATAAACGAAAGTTTATCTTCTCTATTCCTGGACACAAAACCTAATGAACGACAAGTCTGGTTACAATTCCATCTAGCACATTTATAACATACTTGTAACCTTTTCGCTCTTCGCCTCTTGGCGTAGTAGCTCTTTCCTAGACCAGGCATGTATTTTGCGAGATTAATGTCCGGCTCACCGGACAATCTCACCTTGGCTTCGATAAGCCATCGGATATCAGCAGGCACATTTAGGAGCATCAACGCCCAAAGTCTAGTCATCCGTACTTTATAAATTTTAAACACAGCATTTTGAGGAAGTGAAGGAAAATATTTACGAAGGTTCGACAAAAAGATATCGGCATCCATTGAAGAGGAGAAAAGAAGAGATATTACCGATAATACGATTGAGTCTATTTTTCCCCTAGATATGCACGTTTCAAACCTTCGAGTAATGGCTTCAGCTCTCGTTTGGATGTTTCCTCAAGCTATTGCACAAATGAGTTCGAAGTACGGAATAATCAAATTAAACAAAACAAAGGAAAAGAAAAGAGCAGAAACGAAACTAAAGACACGTAAAAGAGATAATAACACGATAGCAAACAAAAGTAAAAAACAAGTAAAAAAATATAAAAACAAATAAGACGGATGGCAAAGAGAGATAAAACCTGGTCAATTTGATGGTCTACGAAAGGAATCTCCTTGAGACACAAAAATTGATCATTATTACCTTATTTTATTTTTCTTTTCTTTTTTTTATTTATTTTTCAAAAACATTGGGTTGCCTCCCAATAAGCGCTTGGTTTAACGTCCTCAGCCCGATGTTGGTTCCATCATGGGAGGATCCAATCTCCGCTGTGCTTCTCTAGTGGGCTTGGATCCTTCTTCCAACAATAAATGGTGCATGCATAGGGCTGGGCCTTGGATGTTAGCAATCGTCCACTTAATAGCTGTTTTGTGATCTGACGAGTTTCGATTCTTGTATTGGTGTAAGGCCCATTTCTATTATAATTGGCAAAGTATCATTCTCACCCAAGAATCCATGTTTCAAATGATCTGGAAGTGGCTTAAGTTCCAAGGTATTGGCTTTCATCACAGAAGGAAGAAGTTTCTCATTAGATAAAGGCAATTCAATGTACAAAACATCATACCTAATTGTGGTTATAGCTATGATCTCATCTAAGCTTGCCACAGCTTCCTCCATTTCTTTGGACACTTGTATCAAAATTCCTGACTCATTGGAATTTTCTCTCCCTATATGCTCACTAATAGCTACATCCAATCCATTCTTGCGAGTTAACTCAAAATATTGTTGTGGCAAAGAATCAACAACGTCAACTGCAAAAATAGAATGTAAGTCACTAGAGTACCTCATTGCCTCAAAAGTATTGAAACATATCACCTTGCCATCAAACTCTATGATGAGAGTGTCATCATGAACATCAATTGTGGTTCTAACAGTTTTCGAGAATGATCTCCCTAAAAGAATCGGAGTTGGATTAGGAGATGTCTGATCCTCTATTTCAGGGACATGGAAGTTTGTTAGGAAAACCAATTGATTCACCTGCACAAGCACATCTTCCACAACTCTTTTGGGATATGCATTAAAATGATTAGCAAACTGAATGGTAATACCAGTTTTCGCAAAAGGTCCAAGATTTAAAGAAGCATAAATAGAATATGGCATGACATTAATAGATGCTTCTAAATCTAACATAGTTCTTTCAAACTTGGTTTTACCAATGGTGCATGGAATGGTGATCGTACCTGGATTATTGCATTTCGGAGAAATTTTTCTTTGTAGTACAGCTGAAACATTTTCCCCCACACTTACTTTCTCATTTCTTTTTAACTTTCTTTTACTGGTGCATAACTCCTTGAGACATTTTGGATAATGAGGTACTTGCTCGATAGCATCCATAAGTTGTATATTTACCTCGATTTTGTTAGAAGTTCCCAGGATTTCTTGTTCTTGTTCCTCCTTCTTCGATTTTGCAAATCTACTAGGAAAAAGTGGAGGAGACACATATGAAGGAATGGGAGTTATAGGATTTACCTGAGAAGTCAGTGTTTTGTTATCAGTTTGTGATTTCTTTGGCAGGACATCTAATTGCTCTCCATTTTGCAAAGTTATCGCACAAGAATTCTCTCTTGGATTGATCACCGTTTGACAAGATAATTCTTCTGAGCCTTGACCCTCGAATTTGCTCATGCTAGTGGCCAATTGTCCCATTTGATTTGCCAGGTTTTGGATACTTGCCCCAGTTTCCTGCTGGAATTGTATTGTGTTAGTGGCAAGTGCATTAACAATATCCTAGAGTGACATACCTGAGTTTTCTAAAGCTGGTTGTGGTGCTGGTTGTGGCATTGGTGGTGGTTGCATTTGAAATGGTTGCTGCACTCTAGGTTGATTAAAACCTTGTAGTTGATTTGGTATGGCATTTGGGACGATTGGTTGATGATTCCAGTAATTGAAATTAGGGTGATCTTCCCATCCAGCATTGTAAGTGTTAGAGAAGGGATCATACCATTGCCTAGTTTGTCCTGGAAATCCATCCATGGCATTGGCTTGTTCCATATCTCCTTGCAAAATTGGAAACATGTCGATTGGATGCTCCATGGTAGAATATACCTCACATGCATAAGATTTCTGCATATGTCCTACAACCATGTTTTCCACAAGAGAAGTTAGCTCAGAAAGTTGTTGTTCAATGTTCGGAGTGCTTACCTCATTTACTCTCCAATGTAGTTGTGGCTCAAATCGGCTACTAAATTGTTGAAAGTTTACTACCATGTCACCTAAACACAAACAATCAGAAAAGAAAAACAAAAAAAAAATATGAATCAACAATGAAAACAAAATAACAAATCGATTAGAAATTCAATCCACGGCAACGGCGCCAAAAACTTGGTGCGTTCGAAACTAGCAAGTATACTAGTCGCACAAGTAATAAAGTGATAAGTAAGATATCGTTCCCACGAGGATTGATTCTAATTGAATTTCTTATTCGAAAGCAATAAATGGGGGGTTTTTGTTGATTGATTAACTAGATGAAATATTAATGCAAGTAAAGAATAACACAATGCTAAGTTAATTTGAGTAAAAATCAATGAGAGTAACCTGGTTAAAGGATCATTCTCTACCACAAGATATGGATTTGCGAATTAATCGTAGAATTGTCATCCAATTACACCATTGAAATTATCAACCGTAGATAACAACAAACTCTGTTACCCCAATCTTTCCTTACTTTGTTGTTAAATAAAACAAGCTCTTTATTTAATCTCTATCCATAAAACAACTCAGAATAAGCTCTCCGAGTTCAATTCAATGGAAGCATTACGATAAGAAAGATAGGTTGATCTAAGCAATAATCACACAAGTTCGGATTATTTAACCTAGGTTGTATTGTCCAATTGCAATCTCTGATCACAATTTTTGCTACTAATGATTAGAAATTCAAGACAATTACGGATCAAGATTTCTAGTCTAGCAATAGACAATATCCAGATTATATTTAATTGGCCACCCAAATACAATCCAGCAAGCAATCATAAGCATTAAATATGGGAGAATACAAGCAATTCAATTAGAGAATTGGATAACAATTCCTTACACAATCAACTTACAAAAACCATATCAGGGGCTTTGAATCACCCTCAACCAATTCAGATTCAGTTACACATGTTTAAGAACGTGGTAAATACAATACAACATGGAGACATTCCAGAACATGAAATGGAAGGGAAAAACTTAGCAAATTTGATGTAATTCTCTTTGGATTGTAGTTCTTCCTCTTTCCAAGCTTCCTTTCTCCTTCAAGAACTCCAGGAGATGAAAGAATTCCAGAGCTACAGCCTACACCACGTTCTCCCCTCTTCAAGTTATGAAAATAAAACCCTAAAATGTGTTTAAATACTCTGCTACAGTGACTTGCTACAGTGTCCCCGTATTATACATGCTACAGTGGCTTGTGGAATTATATTTCTATACATCTCACACTGTTTTGATTACAACTTTTGGTACACTGATTTGATTTATAAACCGTAAATTTCTCCAGAAAATAGACTTCGAGAGCTTTCCAACGGTATATAATATGACATCGGGTTCATTGTATATCAATACAATTAAATCCGAGAAGATGGTTGACTAGCAGAGGTGAAAATGAAGGGTTTTACTCCATTTTTGTGCAAGTTGCTCCAAAACTCCTACAAACATCAAAACCACACAAAAACATAAAAATACCAAGGAATATAGCAAAGAAATATAGACGAATTGATATGAAAATAATACATAAATAGACACTTATCAGTTAGGCATGTGAGGTGATTATTTAATCAATGACAGTTGTATATTCATACAAAGAAAGAGGGAGGAGAATAGATTATATTTCCTTTCGAACATGGGGGAAAGGAAGAGGATTATAACATTTCTTATTCAACAATAAAGTAGATTCTACTTCTATCACTTCGTATATCTCATTCATACATGCTACCCATTGCATATTCATGCATATTATGCATTGAAGTGGAGGCTCGATAGATAAGGGATTCCTCACCATCATATGTGAGTCTATTCAATGTCTATCAAGTCTCTGCATACATATTCATGTTATTCAAGTATTTATTCTAAGTGATGGTCCTTCACCATCAATATGAGTCCACCATCACTTCATGGCATCATACAATTGCACTTCTAAATATGGCATATTCATAGCATATATTCATAAATCAATTAATTCAATACAAAGCCATAATCTAATATCATGACATTCTAGCCTAGATTTTGATAAATTCTATCATGGCAATTCTACTTATAGCTATTCTAGCATAATTCATATCAAGAAACCATAACATTTTTAGCCTAAAACATGATTCTCATGGCTTATTATAGCCTAAACATGGCATTCATGGCATATTCTAGCCTAACTCAAACATCTAACATCAATCATGGCATTCAAAGGTAAAACGATAATTCTTACCTATTCTATGCTATTTCCTAGCATTCATCAAAACAAATAAGTTTTGCTACTATGATTGTAATCATGTGCTCTCAAGCATGATTCTAGACATATTCTCCTAGTCATGATTCTAATCATTCACAAAAGAAAAAAAAAATTCCTAAGCATGATTCTAAAAAAAAGAAGGATTGCGAACTTACCTCGACACGCTTATCTATCTTGCAAAATAAATTGGATTAGAACAAATCATAATAGCCCTAAACATACCCCTAAGCATAAAATAAAACCTTAAACATGTTTTTTATAAGCAAGAAAAGTAAAAGAAAGAATAGGAGGAAGGAGAGAATTTTGCTCTCAAGACATATCATTTTCAGGTTTACAGCAATAGAACGCCTAAAAATATTATACTGGAAAAGACTTCTCGGATTTTCGAGCATTTCTTCAAGAGGGAGAAGAGATGATTGTATTCGATAATCGGTGAGTATTACAATGTGAGAAGAGAGGAATTTATATAGGAGAGGGGTAAAGATGAAAAAGGAAAGTTTCTAAGCAAATTTCTAAAATTACGCATCCAAGGGTCGGGCGACCATATGATGGACGACCAACCATTGATCAATAGTTGGGCGACTATCTTAGGCAGCTGGGCGACTGTCTAATGGTCGATCGATCAATTTCCATTCAACCCTTTTTTTTTTATCATCTTTTGATGCAACCAGTTCAGACCTTCATCCATTCAATCATGCATAACTTTTTCAGTTCAACTCTTATTTATAATCCGTAAATTTCTACGAAAACTAAACATCTGTAGCTTGGCAACGGTATATGATTAAACATCAGATTCCTCCTGGATTGGTTTTTGTGATTTTTCAAAGTCATATGCTAGTTTTTGAGGCTCTTCACCAACTCCTTCTCACCCTTCTCTTCTTGGCCTCGAAGGGCATTTTGGTAATTTTCTTTGCTCAACATTCATCTTCATTTCATCATCGAGCCTAAAAAATTTAGTGTCTACTAGCCTTGTTCAAGTCTCGATAATCAACACATATTCAGACCCTTCTATCATTTTTTGGCACTAGCATGATGTGGCTAACCATTCTGAATACTTTGCCACATCTAGGAACTTGGCTCTAATATGCTTGAAGATTTCTTCTTTGATTTTCTAAGCCCATTCCATCTCAGCCTCCTTAACTTTTATTTGACCAACTTCATGAATGGATACATTGGAATCATGTGCTCGATGATACTTCTATCGACTGCATGCATGCCATCATAGGACCAGGCAAAGACTTTTTCATATTTGTTTAGTAATTTTTCGAATCTCTCTCTCTCTCTTTAGGAGTTATATCAAGTGCAATGCACATGTTCTTGGGTTTTTCAATTGTATCAAGATTATTGTCATGAGTTTGAATGGTATGGATTTCAAACATGCTAGTGAAATGCAAATTATCATGCACAGTTCTATTAGGAAAGACATCACACAAGTAAGCAAATTGATTTTTCATTGCATTAAAATTGGAAACATATACACTATCTTCCTCATCAAGCATAAATATTTTCTCATACTAGATGTCTTTGATCCTCTCTTCAATAAAGGTAGCAAGGTCGATGGATGGTGCTTGGTCCTGAAGCTTTTCTTCCTTGGCTTTCTTCTTCATGGTCAGCTTTCTAGTGGATCCCTCTTGTTACTCAAGCTTGGACTTCTTTGTTCTCTTGGCTCTCTCAACCTTGCTCGATCCTCCCTTTGAAAGAGTTCATGACTTGTTCCTCGGTCAAGCCTGACTCAATCATGTTAGTTGTTGGAGGAGGTACCCAATTATAATTGGGTGGTGGGTTGCTTCTTCTGTGAGGCTTTTGTGGCTATGGATTAGAAATTTGACCTTTGTTAATCAAGTCCTGGATCTCATGGTAGAGACCAGTGCCATCGTCGGTCTTATGACTGGTCACTTGATGAAACTCGCACTTCTCATGATGCCTCTAATTCTTTCACAATGGATTTGGAAGCTCTCTTGGCGATAATGGTTACAAAAGCCCTTTAGTTTTCATCCTTCCAAAGATTTTTGACAATGGTCTTTTCAAATGGCTAAACCTCCTTTGTTGAGCGACTGCCTTCACCTCAACATTCTTCGTTGATGATACTACCCTTAACTTTTTTTGAGGTAATTGTTTTTGCTTCTCTTCTTGCTTGTCTCAAAGTCTTCTATTTGAATGCCTGAATCAAACAAATCTTCAATTGTTTTGATGGAAAGGTATGCAATCCTATCTCTAATGAAAACATCAGCCTTATTGATCACTATACAGACTTAATCCGTCTCCGTGGGCCTCGTGGTCATCTTGAGAGCTTTGGCCCTCTAACGGACCAAGTACTCCAAAAAACTCTCATTGGGCTTTTGGCGAGTTGCCTCCAAATCCCCCAAGGTTAATTCCAGTCGGGTATTATGGTGATATTATTTCATGAACTATTTAGATAATTCCTCCCAATCTTTTCAAACTCTCTTGGGAAGGTTATCATACCATATTACCATATCATCGTCTAAGAATAGCATGAAGCACTTCAAGATATACTCATTTGATAAAGGAGTGGTAGCCATCAGGTATCATATGGCCTCTAATGAGTTTTTGGATTTCCCTCTTGTAGACACTTGATTTTTAAGTCTCAATGACGAATGATGAGCAAAGAAAATGACCAAAATGCCCCTAGAAGCAAAGAGAAGAGAGTTGAGGAACAAATCAAAAGTTTAAAAAAATGACACATGAATTTGAAAAATCACAAAAGTTAATCCACGAGGAATCTAATGATGAGTTATCGATTATTGTGAAGCTACAGATGTCTAGTTTTCACACAATTTTACGGATTGCAAATCGAAGTTGAACTTGAAGAGTTCTGTGCAATCAAATAGACAAAGGTCGAAGGAGGATTGCATTGAAAAATGCAAAATAAGGGGGCTTGGTGGGGCACCACTGGTAGGTGGTCCACCCACAACTAGCCAGCTATCCCATTGTCAGTCAGCGGTCCTCACATAACTGACCAGTTATTCCTCCATTATTTTTGGAAAATTACACCTCCAACCTTCCATTTTTGATTTCTTCCTTCTTTTTCCAACTTTAACCCTCAACTGTACAAACCTCCCTCCTCGTCACTTTGAAGACACATTAAAATCTTTACTCTTCCTCTTCAAGGCACAATTGAGAATTGAAAGAGTCTTTTCTAGTTTAATATTTTTTGAGACATTCTATTGCTCTAAACTAAAAAAAGCTATGTCTTGAGAGAAGTTCTCTCTTCTCTCTCCTCTTTTCTTATTTCTTTTTTTGAAGCATGTTTACATTTATTTATGCCTAAAATGAGCATGTTGATGTTTTATTTTGATGCTCCAAGCATGACTAGGGTTATATAAAATTGATTAACCTTTTATTTGTCTTGCAAGGTAGAAATGCTTGTCAAGGTAAGTCAACTTTCCTTTCCTTATTTAGAAACATGAAAAGGGATTTTATTTCTTTATGGATGCTTAAAATCATGTTATGAATACATGTTTAGAATCATGTTTAGGAGCTCGTTTTTGTTAGAAGCATGCTAGAAAGACTTATGATTTTTGAGATATGCTAAGAAATAGAATAGAGTAGGTAAGAATTACTATGTTTACCCTTGAGTGTTTGAATTGGGTTAGAATAGCCATGATTGATATTAATTGATTGAATTATGTTAGAAACATTATGTTTAGGTAGAAATGTTATGATTCACTATGATTAAATTACCATGCTTAGGTAGAATTATCATGATAAGAAATATCAAATCTAGGTAGAAGTGCCATGATTCTAGATTATGGCTTTGTATTGAATTCTAATTGATTGATTGATTTTATAAATGCCATGTTTAGAAATATGATTAGAATGATGCCATGAATTGATAGTAGACTTATGTTGATGGTGAGGGACCATTACTTATAATAGTGATTGAATGAATGAATATGCATGTAGAGGTTTGATAAACATTGAATAGACCCACATGTGATACTGAGGAATTCTTTTTATCGAGCCTCGAAATGATTGTTTATATTTGATATTGGAATATATGATTTATATGAATGAATGAATGGATATTTAAAGTGTTAGAAATATAATTTACTTTATTGTTAAATAACAATTGTTTTAATCCTCTTCCTATTGTCCCATGTTAGCAAGGAAATGTAACTCTATTCTCCTCCCTCATTCTTTGTATGAATATAAAACTGTCATGAATGAATCACCTTATTTGCTTAAAGAAGATAAAATAAACAATGTGTGCATAAAATGAACCGCTTATGAAATCATCTTATTTGCTTAAAGAATATAAAATAAACAATGTGTGCGTAAAATGAAACACTTAGTTAGGCTGTATAATAACCTAAGATATTTTTATTTAGTATACCATAGTAGAGGTCGGATTTTTATTCAGGGAGGCGAATAACTTGTATATAACCTTTTGAACCTGTCTCTGAAGGGATGAGGGTAGTTTAAGTCCTAAAGCGAGGGAATGAATTATCCTATTCACTCCTAATTGTGCGGCGACTCCATTTCTCTTGACGTGCCCATGATTTGTTTGTATTCTTTTAAGTCTCAGACGAGGCTTTAATACAGTGTCATGGTTGCAAATGCTCTAGTACGATGAAATCCTTATTCACAGTGGTGACTGTATTAGGGATAAGAGAAGTTGATTTCGATTAGGATACCAAATTGTAATATCTTACTTTGTTATTTTAAGTTCTTGCATCACTACACTTTGCACACAATGAGTACGAACTACCTAAACTAGTCTTATGGCATTGGCATGAGAAGTCTTTGACTCCATTCGACCCTTAGATGACTTATGTTGGTGTTACCACCTTTAAGCACATACCATTGACTTAGTATAAAAAGAGACCTGCCCAAGGGCGCATCTCTCCCTCGAAGGAGCCTAGGCCATTGGACCCTTGAGACTCAAGCCCATATAGATGAATCTGAAAATTTTGACTAGGATGAATGTCCAAAACCTATTTTGAAATGTATATCTATAGATGTAAATTCCACATGATTAGAATGACATTGACTTAAACCTCATGGAACCATCAACGAATGCCATATGTCAAATCACTAAAGCAAAACGGAGGCATGTGCCATGAGTTAAGAATCGTGTTATGATAATCATGAAGAATCCAACATCAATTTGAATGATCGAATTAGGAGAGAGAATCTCACATTCCTACATCCCATGATGATGACTTGGGAATGTGACCAAAAATCTTAGGAAAAAAGACTGGACCTCATATGTGTGAGAGAAATAAGGTTAGAAGGCTGAAAGTCTGTCTATGCCCTTGTATGAGCATGCATCATATCATGCATTCATGCATGCATGGCACTAACACCTTTGTTTTGTAGCCACCATAGTTTTAGGTTAGACGAGGTGGTCGTTTAACAAGACAAGGGGAAATAGTCATTGAAATGGCTGCACCAAACAATAGCAATCAAGGGATGGTCCAATTAAGGGCTGAGATGACTGCACTCTAACAACAAATGGCCTAACTCAACTCATACAAGCTTTACAACACGGGCCTAACTGCATGAACTAGCCACCACCCAAAGGTAATGGTAGTGATGAAGATGAGACTAGTCAAGGAAAAAATAGGGGGAAAGGCCCAGCCAACCAAGATGAGCCTGAATTAGTTAGGTAATTAGCCAAAGACATGGAGAAGGTTCAATCTCTCTTTAAAAAGAAGAGGCTGAAATGTGTCAAAGACCTAGATGACATATTGCTTATTGGGGATAGTAATTTGCCATCAAAGTTTCGAATGCCAGACTTGCCCGAATTCAATGGAGAGGGCAACCCTAAAACTCATTTGAGACAATATGCGGCTATCATGGCCACCATTCCTTTGATGAAGGAATATATCTTGAAGTACTTTACACTATCCTTAGAAGATGATGCGGTAGTATGGTATCATGATTAGCCTAAAATAGTTTAACAAGATTGAGAAGAGCTATCCAAATAGTTTGTGAAGTAGTATCGC
Organism: Boswellia sacra; assembly: GCA_013180625.2. Classification (NCBI taxonomy): domain Eukaryota; kingdom Viridiplantae; phylum Streptophyta; class Magnoliopsida; order Sapindales; family Burseraceae; genus Boswellia; species Boswellia sacra. The sequence goes on from SNVD02013255.1 coordinate 64,471, forward strand.
CATAATACTCAACTAGGGGTAACTTTGAGGGATTTGGAGATGACTAGCTAAAAGCCCAATGAGACTTTTTCAGAATATTTGGTTCGATGAAGGATAAAACTGCCAAGATGACCATGAGGCTCACAGAAAAGTACTAGGTCCACGTGGTGCTCAATGGGGCCCATTCTTTTGTTGGAGTTAGGCTCGTGGGCTTTCTAATCAAAACTTTCGAAGTATTGTATGATTCGAGCATCCAAATAAAAGATTTGGAGGCCAGGTAGAAAAGAAGCAACAATAACTACCCTAGAAGAAATCAAGGGTAGTGTAACCAAACTAGCGGCTCAGATGACGAGGATGTAGAAAAGCATCGACTAAGAAAGTTCAGTCAATTAGGAAGACCCTTATCTGAAGTATTTGAGGAGCTTCATCCTCAATTTGTGGTGTTTTGGTGACACCAAAGCCTCCACAAAACCCACGACCAACTAACCACAAGGATAATGAATATTGTGATTTCCACCAGCAAATTAGCCATGTCACTGACAAATGCCGTGGCCTTTGACATGAGTTACAAGACCAGATCGATAATGGAAGAATTCTTGACCCGGAGAAAGAATAATGATGTTTTAAAATGCTTCATTTTAAGAATGTTATGCTTGTGAATTATGTGTTCTTTTGATGATCATTAATAAGTCATGATACTTACTAATATAGATTTTTAGTAATACATGAGATTGTATCATCTATATAGTACTCTTTTTGCCAGATGAGTTTCATCCTTGACATCTGAGCATAATAGCCATAAATAGGAAACTTTATATAACTTAGGGAAACTTTATGTAAATAGTTATTTGTGTTGAGATCTCATAAGACTTTAAAAGCCCTTTGATCACCACTCGAGGCAAAATCCTAGGCTTCACAACATGAGGGAAGTGATTTAGGCCTTCCTTGGATTGATCGAGCCTTTCTAGCCCATCTATGCTTACTTCATTGTCCCTAATACACCCTATTGAGCCTAACAAGCCTTTTTTTTGGTCAAACCGCAAAATTTATCCTAACACTGAAAAATTTTCCCTACATAGTGCACTTCACTCAAAGCATATGAATATTCTAGAAAAAAGCATTGGGAGCCATGCTTCTGGGAGAACAAAAGGAATTTAAGAAGTTTTGTGCAATTTTGAGCATGAAGAAGAAACCAAAAAAAAAAAAAAACAAAGAAAGAAAGAAAGAAAAAGAAAAGAAGTGCTAATCCCACAAAGAAAAGTTAGGGGTGTAGCCATTCAAATTGAAATCAAAGTAGACAAGATAATGAAGATAAGTTTGAGCTAGTGCTCTCAATTAAAGACTAAAATGGTTGCATGACTATGGGTGAGATAACCTTATAATTTCCTTATCATACCTTGGTCAAAGCTTGACATTACAAGCTTGATGAAGTCTTAACGATCCTTGATGTTATGATGAGCCTATAATGGTGGAGAGTGGTGTAAAAAGTGGGCTTGTGGTAGTCCATCTATCTTTAGAAATTGATAACTAGTTTTTGTTTGCATAAAGCTATCTGAGTCTTAACAAGTGAAATTTGATTGGCTATACACACATAGATAAAGAATCTTGAATGAAGCAATTCTGGCATTAGAATTGAAATTGTGAACAATCACAATGTTAATACATTACCTTTAAGCCATCAAATTTGAGAAATCTTTGAAGAATTCAAATGTGAATCAAATTGATGCATAACTCACATTTCCATTCCAAGTTATTATTGAAGGATATTGGAAGTGTTTAAAACATGTTGAGAAGAAGAAAATCTGCCAACAGTTCCCATCAGTGATATTAAAAAAGGCAACCTTGCCAACAACAGTGAAGAAGCAAGACATATGGAAGAAGTTAGCCATTTCGTTTCGCATGGATGTCTACAAAAAAGAAGGAATAATGACTTTAAAGTTAGATCAAGAAATTCCCTAAGATAGTACTAAACTCTTCACACAGGGGGTAAAGAATTGACCAATCATCTTAAGAAAAGAAAAGAAGCAAGGGGTAAAGAATTGCCCTAGCCATCTTGAAAATCATGGTAGATAGAATTATCTCAATCATCCTGAATGAAGTAGAAGAAATGGTGCTTGAAATTGGCAGACTACCTATTTATAAGAGGATTGTTTTGACCATTTGAAGATTCATTGCATGAGTCCATAGTACCAAAAGTCTCCCTTAGCTCATTACTAAGTCATCCTCGGTATCCTCTCATAAGAAGAATAAGTTGGCCGAAAGTCAGTCCGCACCTTCAATGATCACCTAGCCTAAGAGACATACACATTTAACATAACCATAGGGCATGCATACTTGAAGCAAAATTCCTTTTCTCGCAAGAAGCGCAATCTAAAACAGATCAAAGTCTATAACTGACCAGGTTTCGTAGAATCACAATGTAGTATGAAATATTGGGGGTAACTGTAAAAGAAATGGGCTTAACACCTAAATGAATGGTAGCAATAAAAGTACGCTGTGCAAATTGCAAGGATCAGGCAACTCTGTCTCAATGAGATCAAATGGAAGTGACATGATGTGTAAGTCGCCAAGATTAGGCAATTCAGTCTCAATGAGACACAATAGAAGTGACACGATATGCAAGTCATGTGGATTAGGAAAATCATTCTCAATCAGACCAAATAGAAGCGACACGATGTGCAAGCCTTTTGGATCAAGCAGTTCAGTCTCGATGAGACCTAATGGAAGCAGTAGGATGTGCAACTCAGTCTCGATGAGACACAATGGAAGAGACATGATGTGCAAGTCACCTGGGTCAAACAACTTAGTCTTGATAAGACCAAACGGGAGTAGCACGATGTGTAAGTCATCTCGATCAGGAAGTTTAGTGTCGATAAGACTAAAATGGAAGCGACATGATGTGCAAGTTGTTTGGATCAGGCAATTCAATCTCGATGAGGCACAAAGTGCAAGTTACCTGAATCAGGCAACTCAGTCTCAATGAAACCAAACAAAAGCGGTGTGATGTATAAGCTGTTTGGATCAGGCAATTCAGTCTCAATGAGACCCAATAGAAGTAATAGTATGTGCAATTCAGTCTCGATGAGACCTAATGGAAGCAGCACGATGTGCCAACTGCCTCAATTAGGCTCCTCAGTTAGCACGATGTGAAAGTTGCCTAGACGAGGCTCCTTAGTTTAGAATGATGTGCAAATCGCTTAGATCAAGCTCCTAACTTAGCACGAACAAATTGCCTGGATCCGATGGCTTAGTCTCAATTAGACTTCTCTCAAGCAGTGTAACATTCAAAGGCAGCTCTATCTCGATGAGATATAACGATCGCGTAAAGCAGCGTGATATGCTAAACACATGAATAAAGGTTCGAAGTAGTACAATGTACAACATGCTAGAGGTAGGACAACTTTATGGACAAGGATCAGCATAAAAATGAGGATTGCCATAGTTAAAGGCAATCGAAGAGGACCATATTTGAGGAGAAAGATTTGAAATAGTCAACCGTATAATAAGTGCAAGTACAGTCTAGAAGAGACTTAATTCGTAAGAATTGTAAATTGCCTATAACATGTCAAACTTTCTCAAAAGAACTTATATAGCCTAAAGGGACATAATAGTTTGTAAGAAGTACATATCGCCAGGAGCGGGCAATGTAGTCTAGGAACTCGCCTTGAAGAAAGACATTTCTCTTGAAGAAGGCATCTACCTTGGAGAAGGAATCTCTCTTCAATAAGGCATCTTTCTTGAATAAGCCATCCATCTTGAAGAAACAATCTCCCTTGAAGAAGGAATTTGAAGTCTGCCTTAAAGAAGGGATCTTTAAAAAGAAATTTGAAGTTACCTTGAAGAAGAAAGTTCAAATTTGAAGAAGAAGAACTTAGAAGAAAATTTGAATCATATGGAATTGGTTGAAAAACATGGAAAGAATTCTTGCAGAGATAAGAAAGTAGTTGGTTGAAGAACATACTGAATAAGGTAAAATTTGAATTAATTTTTCATCAAAGGGTGTTCGATATTTTGTAGGAAGTTGTAAGTATGACAGAAAGATCCCCAGTGACTCCAAGAATGAACAGCATGATAAGAATTCCCTGCTAAAGGGTCCTATAAATGCAAAATCTAAAGAAATCAAGAACAAAGAGTGTTAAGGCATAGCCAATCAAGAATTTTTCCCCAATAGGATAGAAGAAATGAAGAGTAAAAGTAAGAATACTCAGAAGAAGGGCATGAAACCCAACAAATGCAAAAATCTAAAGAGATCAAAGGAGAATGAAGAATACTCAGTCGAAGGCATCAAGAATGAAAAGGTCTAAATGCCGTAAAGCAGTTCATGATAGACGTTTTCTCGATGGGAATGCTTTAAAAGAAACCTTAGGAAGTAGGTGCACTTACAAGTGTTTTAAGCCCTTAGAATAGGCACAAGCCCTAAGAAGAGGTGCACCAAAGAGTGTTAAAGATCCTAAGAAGTAAGTGCACTTAAGTGTGTCTTAAGCCCTTAGAATACAAGCCTTAAAAAGAGGTGCATCAAAGAGTGTTGAAAATCCTAAGAAGTAGGTGCACCCAATAGTTTTTAAAGCCCTTAAAATAGATGCAACAAAGAATGCTAACAAATCCTAGGAAGTAGGTGCACTTAAGAGTGTTAGAAACCTTAAGAACTAGGTGCACTAAAGAGTGTTTTATCTTAGCATCATAAGGATGAACTTCATCCATTAGAAGGATGCATTTTAGCCCTTGAGTGGGCACATCAGCCCTTGAATGGGTATACTAGCCCTTAAGTGGACACCTCAATCTTTGAGTAGGCACATCAGCCCTTGAATGGGCACATTAGCCCTTGAGTTGGCACACCCTTTTTAAAAAAATTGAAGACGAAAGCAGATGATAAGAAATCTGATCGAATGTAGATGAAGTTGAGGATCCCAAGATGAGAGGAGGAAAGACGAAGTAAGGGTACTTTATCGATTTTCCTTGCCTAAAGTAGGGATGAAGCTATAGACACTTGATTTTTTAGGCTTGATGATGAATGATGAGTTAAAAAAATGACCAAAATACCCCTGGAAGCAAAGAGAAGAGAGTTTAGGAAAAACCAATTGGAAGTTTTAAAAACTAACACATGACTTTGAAAAATCAAAAAATTATCCCTCCAGGAGGAATCTGATGATGAGCCATACATCATTGTGAAGCTATAGATGTATATTTTTCATAGAATTTTATAAATCACAAATAATAGTTGAACTCGAAGAGTTACACGTGATCGAATGGACGAAAGTCGAAAGAGGACTGCATTGAAAAATGAAAAATATAAGGGCTTGGTGGGCTACCATCAGTCGACGGCCCACCCACAATTGACTAGCTATTCCACTATCGGCCAGCGGTCCTCATATAGCCAATTGGCTATTCCTCCTTTATTTTTGAAAAGTTGCACCTTCAACCTTGCATTTCTTTTTTCTTTCTTCCTTTTTTCACTTCAACCCTTAAATATATAAACCATCCTCCTCCTCACTTTCAGGACAAACTAAAATCTAAAACACGTGATAACAGATCTTATTAATAATGGCCGGATACCAGACACCATTGCCCAATTACATACATGTGCTGTCATCGCACGTGAATGTGATCAACTTTGGGGCCACTAAAATTTAAATTTTTAGATCTTTTGAAGAAGATACGGAGGGTGAAGTGAAAAAATAATGGGTGAAGTGAAAAAATAATGGGCAGGATTATTTAAGAAGTTTATGGGTTGCTCAACTTTGGTTCAAAAGAAAGTAACAACCAAAAAGATAGAAGAAGAGACTAAGGGTTTGAATGCTTTCAAAGATAGGTTGATGTGGATAAATAGGCAATATTGTGAAAAAGAAGAGAAGAGAAAAAAGGCCATCACTTTAAAAAACAAGTGGATGTCAAGAAAAGAGGCCAAGCAATGCTTAAGGCCCGAAGGGGAGATGAGTATAGTAAGGAAAGCATGAGAAGGAAGCCCTTCCTTTCAATGGAGATGCCTAATCATTTTCCAAAGGAGCGAGGAAGAAATCCTAAGTAGGTACAAGCCATTTAGAGGAGGAGATGAATATAGCCCACTTAGTGACAATGAAGCCATGATGATTTATGAAGGTAGGGATAGGACAGGGAGTTGGAGTGAATACACTCCACTAAGTGAGGAAGGAGATATTAGTAGGTGCTCACAAAAAATTATCATGATTGGCTTAGGACTCACAGAAAAATAGGTATTGACGTCATTTGAAGAAGGAGAGCGAGAGAACGTGAATGGACCAATCCATGTGACTCCATTGGTAGCCAGGGTCCAGAATAAGGGAAAGTAAGTAGAAATAACTATGCTTCAATTTGGAGAATTATTAACGGAAAAAGAATAAGAAAATAGGCAAAGGAGAGAAAAGGAACCACTTGATGCAGTGCCTCTAGTAGCAAAAGTGTATTATCAGAACTTCAGATAGGTGAAAGTCAAAATAGAGTGACTAAAGAAGATAGGAAGACAGATGAGAGAAAGAGCATAGTCATAGCTGTTTTGGGTTGGTAATGATGGCAGCTAAGGAGGAGTCCTTATGATTGGGTCAGGGAAGACAGAAGTGTAAATCATGAAGTCCTCTGGGGATGACCAAGCAACTTTGGCGAAGGTCAATATACAAATGCAAGGGGACTGGGTAGAGTTGACTTTCGCACAATTCAAATAGTGGATGTTGATTACCAAGAAGTCGCTTAAGATGGCATCTCTGACAATAGAAGTATTCTCCTAAAGTGTTGGTTGGATAGGAGTTGATATGTTTGTCAACGACAATGAAGATGAAGAACAAAGTAAGACAATACTGGGGATTTGGGATAACATTAAGACTATCCATGACTACTAGGATGATTACATTGATAAAGAAATACAGGTAGGAAATAAGAGAGAAATGATAGAAGACTTCTGGGATAGCTTTAAGGATAAAAAAGGTAATGGAGAGAAAGGTTTTGGGAAAGTTTTAATGGTAAGGGAGAAACACTTAGTAAGAAAGAAATATTGGGAAAGAGAGAGAGTGAGAGCATAAAAGCGATTGATGAAAAGGAGAATGAAAAGATAGAAATGAGCAAGGAAAAAAGAGGAGTCTAAGGCTCAACCCAGAGTAGGAGCTTCTATAAGAACCTGAAAGCTAGCAAATAAGATGAAAATTAGAAGATAGAAGGGCAAGAAGAAAAGAAGAAGAAAGAAGAAGAAAGAGGAAGACGACTTACTAATGAAGTAGTTAAAAAAAAAACCTAGGCTAATGCGAGCATCTAAGATCTACTCGTCTCATCTCAGAAGCACAGAGAGGCAATGGCCAGAGCTTTGGCTAGGATACTGAGTTCCCTTATCTCTAATCTTGAAGAGATGATTACAGTGCTTACTCTTAAAAAGGTGTAGAAAGGCTTGATCAACTTCTTTGATGCTGACCTACCCTTAGAAGGAAGGAACCATAATAATATGTTATTCATAGCAGCTGAGATCCAACGGAAGAAGACTTCACATGTGATGACAGATAATGGGTCAGCCATTAATCTGGTACCACTAAGGCTTTTAAGCAAATTTGGGATTGAGTAGGAGGACTTTTAAAGCAAAGACTGGTCCGATTGAGGTGATGACGGAGTTCACTATACTCGGCATCCCAGTAACTTTTGTAACATTTCTAAGACGTGCATGGTTCCACCCTTTAGAAGGTGTGTCATCTACTATGCATCAAGCCATCCATTTCAAACTTGAAGAAGAAGAAATAATAATTCAGGTAGAGTCCTCGCTTATTGTAGTAGCCCTGAGTACAAAGAAGAGGGATATACCTTATGTGGGTGGATACCAGGTACCAATGTTTGATCAGATTAGCCCAATGGTCGCTGACATAAAGCAAGGGTACATGGTTGGGACCAAGCTTGGACAAAGCTTTGCAAGAGTACCCAGTTTTATTGAAATCAAAGGGCAAACCAATAATAGAGGAGTAGGTTATGAGTTAGATGAAGACATGCACCCAACTTCGGTTAAAGGGCCTATTAAGTTTATGAAGGCAAAAGAGGTCATGTACATTGTAGAACCTGAACCATGGACTACAATGGGATTTAAAATTGGGGTTTGAAATCTTCAAGGATGTGATAAACCCAAAAGCTCTAGAAATTAGTGAGCCCAACAAAGAAATAGAGAAGTTAATATTGAGGGAAAAGGCAGTAAAAGAGGCAGCTCCTCGGATAAGGAGACTCTTATTGATGTAGCCACCCTTATTGAAGAAGAAATGGCTAATGCTTCTCATAAAGATGTCTTTGCTCCTGAGTTGTTTGAGGACACTCAGTTTGTAAGTGAATTTGATGCAATGAAATATGACTTTGCTTACTTGTGCGACATTTTTCCTAATGGTAACTTGCATGAATTTCATTTCATTAGCATATTTGACATTCATCTCTTGAACAATCATAATGTTAATTTTGGTACAATTGATAATCCAAAAAGCATATTTATTACTTATGATATAACTCTTGAAGAGAGAGAGAGAGATTTGAGAAAATATTAAAAGAGCATGAAAATGTATTTGCTTGGTCCTATGATAACATGCCAGGAGTTTGATCGTAGCATAGTAGAGCACACCATTCCTACCTATTTGCACATGAAACCAATTAAACAGAAATTAAGGAGGATAAGGCCATAATGGCTATAGAAATTAAGGAAGAAGTCACCAAGCAAATAGAAGCAAAATTCTTAGATGTCATAAACTACCCTTAATCATTGGCGAACATAGTTTTGGTCTCGAAGAAAGATGGAAGTGTAAGGATATGTATAGGCTATTAGGACTTGAACAAAGCTTCACAAAAGGATGATTTCCCGTTACCACTTTCTAAGCATTAAAATTTTGCTTATGGTTATGAGGACCAGTGATGATAGCCAAAGACAACAATCGAAAGCCTTGCTTGACTTGTAGGAACACCGAGATTCACCATTGAAATAGGGTAGAAAGCCAAGTAGGTTGAGGATCGATGTGATACCGGAGGGGGGGAGTGGTCGAGAGCTTATGGATTATGTCTGCACGATGCATTGCTAATGATACCTCTAACATTACAGGCACATGCCTCTAGGCAAAGGTGACAATTGTAACTTCTAGAAACCCTAGTAACGACTCTAACATTTGGAAACCTTAGTAACACCTCTAACTTAGAGGTGCATGCCTCTAACCTTATAGATGCACCCCTCTAAGCTATTGTCCCATATCGAGAAAAGAGCTCATTTCCAGGCTCTTGATAGCCAATATAAAGAAACCCAACCCTTGGTTCTTGGTAAGCTAATTTTGGGTCAGAAATGCCTAAAAAATTCATATTTTGTAGGATTCTGAATATTTTCTAGAAGCACTCCCTAGTTTAATATTTTTTGGTGTTCTCTTCGTGTTCTGGGTATCCTTTGAGTGTGAGTAGCCTCTCATACTTGGTTCCCTGTGTAGGCTCCCTTTCAATCCCTCGAAATATCGTTTGGGTTAGGTCACAGAGACAAGACGTAGAGAAATAGTCAGAGTCACCACCCAAGTAAATAACCACGAGAAAATTTTGGATGACGATAACTGATCCCTAGATTCTAGACCTAACTACACATCACCTCTTCAAAGATGAGTTTAGGAAGTTAGGCACAAGTTATTGTAAGCACTAGATAGTTTCTTATGGTTTAAAGCTCGATGACAATAAACCAAAGCACCAAAGTCAAAATGAAGCTTGGTGTGCAAAAACATTGAAAATCGAAACTAAGAATCAAAATGGAAGGGAACTGAGACTAGCATTTCTTCACCTAGGGCTGCATGCCAGTTGAAATAGCATAAGCAAATTTAAGCTAGCATGTGCTAGTTTGTACTAGCATGAACCAATTTAATTGACATGTGCCACTTGTACTACTCTCCATAAAAAACCCATTTTTGGAGGTAGAAGGGGAAGCAACCGACTTCGGAGTGTGTGCACTACATTTCTTCAATTCTCATAGCTCTAAACACTATTTCCTACCTATTTTGACATCTACATGAGCTTTTTGGGCCTCTTTTCTTTGCATTTTGTACACTTTAGCTTCGTTTTAGCAATTGGTGAGCTTGAGGGCAATGACTACATTACCACTTCTTTTTCTATGATTACATGTGGATTTCCTTTGTGTTTTGATATTTTCTTTTATGTATTTGTGCTTTACTGTATGTTTTACTTGACATATATGATTTCTGTGCATTTTCAAGTACTGTTTGAGTATAGATCTTAGTAATATAGGTCTATATGCTTCATTTTCCTATTTCCTAGTCAAAATATGAGGGCTATTTTAACATGTTTTATTATGAGTACTTTTCATGCATTTTAGTTTCCTTTGAAATGTTAAATATGCACAAAAAGTGGGCTATTTAACATGTTTTATTATGGTGCCATGTTTTTATTTTTGCTGATGTGGTGTGAGGTGCTTGGTAGCTTAGAAATCCATGCTAGAGAAGTAGGGTGGAAAGTGCTTGCATGTTTAGTTAGTTTTCTTATGATTTGTTACTTGTTTTGATGATAAATGTTCATATTAACGGTTAAGTGTTATTATGATGTTGTTTATGATGTTTTAAGGAGACTTGGTGGAAATGCGAGAAAGTGAGTAGCTATTGGCCTTGCATTATTAGTGATATGCTCATTGCTATGTTGCCGATTTGTGTCCAGTAAAATGATTGGAAGTGTAGAACAATAAATGGGCTCACATTGATGGCAAGATGTTTACCTTGGAGATTGGAGACTCGAAAGGATGAGTTAGTGATGTTGGATGTGGATAGACTCATAAACAGGGCTTTCATCCCTCTAGAGCATTTGTGATCACGACACTATGTCAAAACCTCTTTTGAGACTTAAGAGAACACAAACAAGCCATGGGCTAATTTGGGAAAACGGATGATGATAATTTGATCCCTCACTTTGGGACCTAAACTACCCTCATCCCTTTGGAGATGGGTCTGAAAAGTTAGCTACAAGCCTTCGGCCCACCCGAATATAAATCCAAGCCTCCATTATGAAATACCATATAAAAATAGATACACTTTGTTATACAATGTTGTTCATTTTATGCACACATTTTCAATTTTATCTTCTTTAAGCATATAAGGTGATTTTCAATCAACAACAATCGTATATTCATACAAAGGAGGAGATGAGGAGAATAGAGTTACAATTTCCTACATATAGGGGATAAGGGACAGGATTACACTACTCTTCAACAAATAAAGTAAATTTACTTCTAAACACTTCAAATATTCAATGATATAAAATATTCCATACATAGCATATTCGTGCAAATCATATATTCGATAAGCAATAAATTCAAGATTTGATAAATAAAGAATTCCTTACCACCATATATGAGTATATTCCATGCTTACCAAGCCCATTCATTCATATTCATGTCAGTTATTTAATTATTATTTCATTCTAAGTAATGATCCCTCGCCATCAATGTGAGTCCACCACCACTTCTTGGCATCATACAATTAATCATTCATATTTCCAAACATGGTATATTCATACAAATCAAATAAAAATCATACATAAAGCCATAAACTAAAATCATGGCACTTCTACGTAGATTTGATAATTCTTATTATGGTAATTCTAGTTATTTATTACTATTGTAGCATAATTCAATTGATAATGAAAATTTTAAATATGGCATTTCTAGCCTAATCATGGTTATCATGACAATCATGGCATATTCTAGCCTAATTCAATCAAACATGGCATATCATGGCAATTCTAGCCTAATTCAAGTAATCAAAGCAAATCATGGCAATTCTTGCATATTCTGTGCTATTTCCTAGCAAGCTTCAAAGCAACTCATTATAAGTTTGATTCCTAATCATGTGCTCGTAAGCATGATTCTAAGCATTTGCAGACATTTGCAGAGAAAATAGAATCCTATCATTATTCTAAAGCAAGAAAAATAAATAAGAAAAAAAGAGGGAGAAGAGAGAACTGCTCTCAAGTCGAACCCTTTTTAAGCTTAAAGCAATAGAATGCCTCAAAAATCTTAAACTAGAAAAGACCCCTTGAATTCTCAAATATGTCTTCAAGAGGGAGAAGAGGAGATTTTTGTATCTTCAAAAGTGAGAAATTGGACTATTTATATATTGGTGGGTTCAAGTTGAAAAAGGAAGCAAAATCTAAAAAAGGAAGGATTATGAAATTTGCCAGAATTACAAGGGGTAGTGCTAGTCGACTGTGGAAGGACTGCCAGCTGATTGTGGGACTGCCAACTGGCTATGGGTGGCCCATCAAGCCCTCAAACTTTGCATTTTTTCAATGTAATCCTTTCTAACCTTCAATTGTTTGATCATACATAACTCTTCCAGCTCAACTCCAATTTGCAATACGTAAAATTTTGTGCAAACTAGACGTCCTTAGCTTTTCAATGACATATGACTAATTATTACATTTCTTCTATTTTAATTTCTATGATTTTTCAAATTTTGTGTCAATTTTTAATGCCTTCGAACGGTTTCTTCTCGACTCTTTTCTTTTTGCTTCCAAGGCCACTTCGGTTATTTTTATTGCTCGATATTCATCTTTACTTCATCATCAAGCCTTAAAACTTGAGTGTCTATAGTTTGTACCATACTTTGGAGAAGTTTGTGAGACACATAGATCGACAAAGTACTCTTACTTCGTCTTTCCTCCTGATGTTGGCATTTTCACCTTCATCTACATTATTTGCTTTCATCTATGTGCCCATTTAATGGCTAATGTGCCCACTTACGGGTTGGTGTGGCCACTTAAAGGCTAATGTGCGTCTTTCTAATGCATAAAATGCACTCTTCTAGTATGAACAAATGCATATTTCTAATGCATAAAATGCACTCTTCTATTGCGGATAATTGCATCTTTCTACTGCATAAAATACACCCTTATGATGCGTGATGTACACTCTTCTAGGCATTCTTCTAATGCACGAAATGCACCCTCATTATGCACGATGTGCACTTTTCTAATGCGGATAAATGCTATCTTCTAATGCACGGAATGTATCTTTATACTACTAGGATGAAACACTCTTCAATGCATCTACTTCTTAGGGTTTGCTAACACTATTCAGTGCACCTATTATAAGGGCTTCAAACACTCTTAAGTGTACCTATTTCCTACGGTTTTTAAACACTCTTTGGTGTGCCTCTTCTTTGGGATTGTGCCTATTCTAAGGGCATAAAACGCTTTTAAGTTCACCTACTTCTTCGGATTTTCAATACTCTTTGATGCACCTCTTCTTAGGGCTTGTGCCTATTCTAAGGTTTAAAACACTCTTAAGTGCACCTCATCCCTTCAGAGATGGGTTTGGGAAGTTAGGTATGAGTATTTGAGCCACCCGGACATAAATCCGACCTCTACTTGGGAAACACCAAATAGGAATAACTCGTGTTGTTACTTAGTCCGCTTAGCGTTTTTCATTTTATGCACACATTCTCACTTTTTTATCTTCTTTAAGTATATGAGGTGATTATTCAATCAATGATAGTTGCATATACATATGATGCGTTTGAAACTAGCAAGTATACTAGTCGCACAAGTAATAAAGTGATAAGTAAGATATCGTTCCCACGAGGATTGAATCTAATTGAATTTGTTATTTCCAACAACAATTAACTAAATGGGGGGTTTTGTTGGTTGATTAACTAAATGAAATATTAATGTAAATGCACAATAACAAAACAGAAAGTAAATTTGAATGAAAAATCAATGGGAGACACTTGGTTAAGAGTTCATTCTCTGCCACAAGATATGAATTTCTGAATTAACATAGAATTGTAATCCAATTACAGCATTGAAGTTATCAACCGTAGAAAACAACAAGCTCTGTTATCCCAATCTTTCCTTACTTTGTTGTTAAATAAAACAAGCTCTTTATTTAATCTCTATCCATTAAACAACCTAGAACAAGCTCTCTGAGTTTAATTCAATGGATGCATTACGATAAGAAAGATAGGTTGATCTAAGCAATAAACACACAAGCTCGGATTATTTAACCTAGGTTGTATTTTCCAATTGCAATCTCTGATCACAATTTTGCTACTAATGATTGGAAATTCATGACAATTACGGATCAAGATTTCTAATCTAGCAATAGACAACAACAGATTATATTCAGTTGGCCATTCCAAATACAATCAGTAAGCAATCATAAGCATTAGATATGGGAAAATACAAGCAACTTCAATTAGAGAATTGGATAACAATTTCTTACACAATCAACTCACAAAATCCATATCAAGGGCTTTGAAATCACCCTCAACCAATTCAGATTTAGTTACACATATTCAATCAGAATAACAAATACAATCCAGAGAAATTCCAGAATTGAAAAGGAAAGAAAGAACTTAGCAAATTCTTTGAAAATCTTCTTTGTAGATGAATCTTCTTAGAATTGTAGTTCCTCCTCTTTCAAAATCTTCTTTCTCCTTCAAGAACTCCAAGGGATGAGAGAAATCCAGAAATGCAGCCTCCTCCCACGTTTTCCCCTCTTCAAGTTATGAAAATAAAACCCTAAAATGTGTTTAAATACTCTGCTACAGTGACTTGCTACAGTGCCCCGTATTATACATGCTACAGTGCTTGTGGAATTATATTTCTATACATCTAACACTGTTTTGATCACAACTTTTGGTACACTGAATGGATTTATAAACCGTAAATTTCTCCAGAAAATAGACTTCGAGAGCTTTCCAACGGTATATAACATGTCGTAGGGTTCATTGTATATCAATACAATTAAATCCGAGAAGATCACTGACTAGCAGAGGTGAAAATGAAGGGTTTTACTCCATTTTTGTGCAAGTTGCTCCAAAACTCCTACAAACATCAAAACCACACAAAAACATAAAAATACCAAGGACTATAGCAAAGAAACATGGACGAATTGATATAAAAGTAATACATAAATAGACACCTATCAAATTCCCCCACACTTAGACTTTGCTAGTCCTCGAGCAACTAAAATGATACGAAACACAACTAAACCGAAACAGAATCAAAGAAAAATTAAAACACACAAATGCTTCAACTTGCAAATAGGCCTCAAAGATTGTACTTAATTATAACCCAAGGAAAAACTTCAAAATAATGCACTTGATCAAGAATTTCATCTCAAAGATTAGTTTCGCTTCACTTCAATTCCTCAAGTGTGTGTGTGTAGAGCCATTCTCACCTAATCACTTGTAACCCGGATGAGTTTAGGCTTAAAAATGAATCATATTTAATAGTGAAGATGTATGTATAAATGAACTCCATAGGCCTGCTTTTCAAGTCACTCTCCACTAATGTAGACTGTACAACACCAAGGATCAAGTAGGACTTTATTAAGCTTGTAACGTTTGGCTTGGGTGAAGGTATGATCAAGGATAATAATTTGGCTCAAATCACCCACAAACACATAAATCATTCAAGATTATGTAGAGCTCAACCCTATAACACAACTTTATTTTAATTCACCAGGTTACTCCCCAAACTTATTTAGAACACTCAATCTTCTTTTTTTTTCTTTTTTTTCTTCTTTTTTTTTTTTTAGAAAACAAAAGAAACTACACCCATGTTTCATTCTTTTTAAGAACACCCAAGGGTATAGAACTTCTTTTTTTCTTTTTTTTCTTTTTTTTTTAACTGCAATTCCACTCCCCCACACTTAAACAATACATTGTCCTCAATGTTTAAGTACGTGGAAGATAAGTACAGAATTTTTTTTTCTTTTTTTTTTCTTTTTACAAACACAATAGGACTCACTTGCATTGCTCATGACACATCCCAACCTCCTCTAACTTTCCAAAACCAGACCATAGCTCAGAATTTAATTGTGAATGATCTACATGCTCATAGGTAAGGGATAAACTGTTTGGAACAAATTCATTTGAGGTTAGGAAATATTTTAGTGAGTTAACAAAGAAAAAGGCT
>SNVD02013256.1:0-78775 GCA_013180625.2 Boswellia sacra
ACATGGGTTAAAGATGCATTCTTTCAAAAAAAAAAAAGAGAAAAAAAATGTATAAAATAAATGAATATCCCCTACCTAAGGTTGTTAGCCTTAACAAATACTAGAACCGTTATGGCTTATTTCTAATAAGACCCATAGTCATGTGTCAACTGAGCACAAAAGAAGGTTTGTGGATATCTTGACTGAAGGGTACGTGAGTCATATAAAAAAAAAAAATCAGTTGAGAGTTTGTTTATTTGGATAAAATCAAGGAGAGTGCAATAATGACCACCTTGGATGTAAAATTCTATAAATCACTTCTAAATAATAACGCTTTAATTGCTAGGGACTAGCAATAAGCTAGTTGGGGGGTGTGATGAACACTTAAATATGCATGGTTAATAAGAGTTTAGTTCATCATATTGCATTAATAGTGTCATTAAATTCCTCAACTTAAGCATATTTGTAGCATTTGCATCTTTGGAATTAATTCCTCTTAAATTTTGTTTTGTTACAGGTTCGGTAAAATGGGCATAACTCTCTATTTATAGATCAGAATGGTGCAATTCTTAATGTTTTGGAAAGCTGATTCAATTGTCTACAAGATTGAATTTCACAAGCATCATCAAATTCGGGCTCTTAGTGGACCAAAATTGGGCTTGAAGTGAACCCATCTACAGTCTCGACCCAGTATGACCAGGCCTCAGTATTTGGACCGTATCTCTCAAAATACGTATCCAATTGTGCAAATAAATATGTTCTAGAAAGCTAAGAGAAATATCTACAACTTTCATGAAGACATGTGATTAAAATTCACAACATTTCGATGTCAAAATTGATGGTCAAAGTCGGTGCCTAATGATCCCAATTATCAAAGATATTTACAACTAATATTTGACAATTATGCCCTTGTAATTTGACAAGTTTGCCCCTGGATGTATCTATAAATAGAGGTGCCTTGTGACCCATTACGGCATCTTGGCCTTGGCTGGAACATTTTGGCTTTGGCTAGGATCTTGTATTGTGTTTTGTGTGGTTATGTTATTAATGAATTTCCTTTTTCTTACATTTTATTTTCTTTCTATTATAATGTTCTTCTAATTTCTCTTTTGCTAAGGTGAAAGGGTGAAACCCTTGATATGAGAATAAGGATTCTCTAACCTTTAATATGTGCTTAATAATCTTAATCTTATAATGTTTATTTAATATGATTTATATTTAATTTCTCAATCAATCTTGACACTACTCGTAAAGTGGAGGTCTTGATCCATTGTCGACAATCCTTGGCACATCAAATGCTTGGATCCTTTCTAAATGATGTATGGTTCTTCTTTACCGACACGAATCTAGTTAGAACCTTGATTTGTTGTAGACATATAGTGATTGGCATATTGGATACTTGAACCCATTTACAAGAAGTGGTATAAATATTGGTAATGAAACAAATATAATTCATATAACTAAAATGGGTTGATTATCCTTATTTGAAATATCAAGGGTGGATCCCCTAACCTTAGCCTTTATTGTTATTGTGTTAATTCCTCTTGTATTTTAATTATTCTATTGTTTATGAACTTTTTATTTTATTGACTATGGTAGGTTCTACCACCTTATGAAATTGTTCTTTAATTTACTATGGTTGGTTATACCACCTATTTCCATGGATGGTTTTACCTCCTCTTGCTTTTTGTTTTATATTTGAATGGTCGGTAATACCACCTACCATCTTACATACTTGTTGATATTATCATGTCAAATCTTTGAATCATCCATATCACATTTGTTTAGCTTATAATTTGTAACGCTTAAATTCCCTTCCTCGTGGATCGACCCTGGTCTCACCGGGTTTATTACTTCGACACTCCTATACTTGGGAGACAATCCTTTTTCGGATGTGTCAAGTTTTTGGCGCCGTTGCGGGGAAGGTAAAAATTGGCGTGCAAAATTGTAAGTATTCTCTTTTCTCATCTTATATCTAAATTTTTTATTTTTTTGTGCGTTCATCTTTTCCTCTCTTTTCTTCTCTCTTTCTTGCATGAAAATTTGGTCACGAACATCTAGTGGTAGACTTGTTAGAAAAACATCATCTTCCTTAGAAAACATGGCCAACAATCATGAGGAAATATTCACGGATGAAGGGGACAACGTTCGCAACAAAATGATCAAAACCAACGAAGAACCCTCGGAAACTACATGAATCCGGTAAGGACTAGTGCACCATCTTGTGTAGTTTCTCCTCCATATTCAATCCATTTCAATTTCAAACCAAGTTTTGTTCAACTTCTACCCACTTTTCATGGCCTTGACATGGAGAGCCCATATTCCCACTTGAAACTCTTTGAAGAGGTATGTAGCTCCTACACTTACCCAAATTGTAGCATAAACACTATTAGATTAAAGCTTTTTTCTTTTTCTTTAAAAGATAAAGCTAGAACATGGCTACAAAATTTGAGGTCGAATTCCATTAGTTCATGGGATGAAATGAAACAACAATTTTTGAAAAATTTTTTTCCTACCCATAGAACAAATTCTCTTAAAAGACAAATTTCTGATTTCTCTCAAAAACAAGGGGAAACCCTTTACCAATGTTGGGATAGATATAAGGAACTACTTAATACCTGTCCTCACCATGGTTTCGAAACTTGGAGAATAGTTGCGCACTTCTATCAAGGGTTAACACCTCAAGATAGGCAACTAGTAGAATTAATGTGTAGAGGAGAATTTAAAGAAAAAGACCCTGAGGAAGCACTTGACTTCCTAGATTCCTTAGCAGAAAAGGCACAAAATTGGGACACTGCTGGCACCTATGAGGTACCAAGCAAGGCACCAACCTCGACATCCAATAGAGGCATTTACAACCTTAGGGAAGACCATGACCTTCAAGCCAAAGATGCATCCCTAGCTAGAAAAGTCGAGGCTTTAGAAATGAAAAAGAATGGTCAATTGAATTCTATTCAAGAAAATGTTTGTAACATTTGTAATGACAATGACCATTCTACTGATGATGCCCAACTTGCCTGGCGTTTAGGAGTCTCCATGAACAAGCCAATGCCTTAAACACTTTCAAAAGGCCAAATCACAATCCATATTCACAAACCTACAATCCTGGTTGGATAAATCATCCAAACTTTAGCTGGAAAAATGACAATCATGCACAATCTTCACAAGTCCCTTTTCAAGCACAACAAAATTTTCAAAATTCTCATGATCAGGCATATGCTCCTCCTCCTAGGAATGACCTTCAAGAAACATTGCATTCATTCATTACAAAGCAAGAGACTTTCAATAGTCAAACTACTCAAACACTAGCAAAATTGTCAGAAACTCTTGCAAAATTTGCATCTACATGTAGCATCCAAGAGAAAGGAAACTTTCCTTCTCAAACATTGCAAAACCCCAAAGATCAATCTAACTCAAATGCAGGGAATTCAAATAACCATTATTTTGACCAAGCCAAGTCAGTTATGACCCTTCGTAATGGTAAGGTTGTTGAAAAACACATTCTTAATCCTTGTGAGAAAGAAGAAGAATCGATCTCTAAAGGACAGGAAGAGGTTGCCAACCCAACACCTAGCGAAAAAGAAACCAAATCCTCATTTGTGCCTCCATTTCCTCGAGCATTAGCTACACCAAAGAAGCCAACTCACAATTTTGAAATCTTTGAAATTTTCAAACAGGTAAAGGTCAACATTCCCTTGCTTGATGTGATCAAACAGGTACCTTCTTATGCAAAGTTTTTGAAAGACTTGTGCATTGTGAAAAGAAAACTAAATGTGAAAAAGAAGGCCTTTCTAGCCAAGCAAGTAAGTGCTATTCTTCAAAATAATAATACAGTGAAATATAAGGATCCAGGTTGTCCTACAATTTCCTGTGTTATTGGAGACCATAAAATTGAACAAGCTTTACTTGATCTTGGTGCTAGTGTGAATTTGCTTCCATACTCGGTTTTTCAAAAACTCAATCTAGGTGAGTTAAAACCAACTTATGTGACTCTTTTGCTTGCTCATAGATCAATTAAAGTACCAAGAGGAATAGTAGAAGATGTGTGACTTCAAGTCGATAAATTCATTTACCCAGTGGATTTTATCGTCTTAGACACACAACCAGTAGAAGTAAGCAATTCAATTCCTGTTATTTTAGGGCGTCCATTTCTAGCTGCTTCTAATGCTTTGATTAATTGCAGGAATGGAGTCATGAAGCTATCATTTGGGAACATGACATTAGAACTTAATGTTTTTAATATGTGAAAACAACCAAATGAAGAAGAAGATGAAGTTGATGAAGCCAATGTAATTGAATCTATTGTGGAAGATCACATCCAAAAAGAGGGTTCTTCTGACCCTATTTGAACTTGTCTAGTGAAATTCATTAGAATCAAGCCATGGACTAGGTCTAATCTTTTCTGATATATGTTCTTTATTGGATTGTGCACAGGTGATGGAAAAAGGCTCAAAATCAAGATTTGAAGAATTGGGGCAAATGAATGAAAGCAAGGAAAATGAAGCTCCCAAGTTAGAATTGAAGCCCTTGCCTGAAGGACAGAAATATGCATATCTTGGGGAGAATCAGACATATCCGGTGGTAATTTCTTCATCCCTCACATGCGTGCAACAAGGTAAGTTGATAGAAGTGCTTAAAAGGCATAAAAATGCAATTGGGTGGACTTTAAAAGATATAAAAGGCATAACCCTTTAATTTGCACACATAGAATACATTTAGAGGAAAATGCCAAAACATCTCAACAACCTCAAAGGAGATTAAATCCACACATGAAGAGGTCATTAGGGCTGAAGTTCTCAAACTACTTGATGTGGGAATTATCTATCCTATTTCTGATAGTAAGTGGGTAAGCCCTACAAAAGTAGTACCTAAAAAATCTGGCATCACAGTGGTTAAAAATGAAAAGGGTGAATTATTGCCAACTCGTGTCTCATCTAGTTGGAGGATGTGCATTGATTATAGAAAATTAAATGTTGTCAATTGAAAAGAACCATTTAAAATTCCTACCCTTCCTTGACCAAAATTCTTGCATAGTATTAGTAGGAAACCCCTACTACTGCTTTCTTGATGGATACTCAGGCTACTATCAAATCCCATTGCACTTGAAGACCAAGAAAAGACCACATTCACGTGCCCCTTTGGCACTTTTGCATTTAGGAGAATGCCTTTTGGACTTTGTAATGCCCCAGCCACTTTTCAAAGATGCATGTTAATCATTTTCAGTGACATGGTTGAACATTGTTTAGAAGTTTTCATGGATGATTTAACTGTCTTTGGAAACTCATTTGATAATTGTCTTGAAAACTTAGAAACAGTACCTAAAAGATGTGTAAAAAAGGTCCTTATTATTGAATTGGAAAAATTCATGTAATGGTCCACTTTAGGATTGTTTTAGGTCATGTGGTGTCTTCTAAAGGAATTGAAGTAGATAAAGCAAAAGTGGAATTAATTTCCCATTTGCCTCTACCAAAAACAGTTAAAGAGGTTCGTTCATTCTTATGGCATGCTGGATTTTATAGGAGGTTCATAAGAAATTTCAGTGCTATATCTAAACCTCTTTGTAACCTCTTAATAAAAGATACTTCCATTGAATGGACTCAAGAATGTCAAAATGCCTTTGATACACTAATTGGACTTTTAACAACTGCTCCAATTATGCAATCTCCTGATTGGTCCTTGCCTTTTGAACTGATGTGTGATGCAAGTGACTATGCCCTTGGTGCTGTCTTAGGACAAAGAAAAGAAGGTAAGCCTTATGTCATATACTATACAAGCAGAACTTTAAATGATGCGCAAATGAATTACACAACAACTGAAAAAGAACTACTTGCAGTAGTATTTGCATTGGACAAATTTCGTTCTTTTTTAATTGGTTCTCCCACAATTGTTTACACTGACCATGCAGCTATGAGATATTTAATGTCTAAACAGGATGCAAAACCTAGATTGATACGGTGGATCTTATTGCCCAAAGAATTCAACATCACAATAAAGGATAAGAAAGGAGCCAAAAATGTCGTTGCTGATCATCTTTCAAGACTAACGACAGAGACATTAATTGAAACTTCACCTATCAATGATTCTTTTCCTGATGAATTTTATTTTCCGTTGCTACTGTACCTTGGTCTGCTAACATTGTAAATTTTCTTGCAACAGGAAAAATGCCACCTCATTGGAATGCTCAAGACAAAAGGAAATTTTTAACCGAGGTGAAAAAATTTTTATTGGGATGACCCATATCTGTTCAAATATTGTCCAGACCAAATAATAAGAAGATGCATACCCGACAATGAGGTAAGTAGTGTCATTAACTTTTGTCATTCTGAAACATGTGGAGGACATTTTTCATCTAGAAAAACAGCTGCTAAGATCTTACAATGTGGATTTTATTGGCCCACCTTATTTAAAGATGCACATGCATTTTGCAAAACGGGTGAAAATTGTCAAAAATTGGGATCTATTTCAAAAGAAACACTGATGCCTTTGAAATCCCCATTCTTGTTGTTGAAATCTTTGATTGTTGGGGTATTGATTTTCTGGGACCCTTTCCACCGTCATTTGGTTTTGTGTATATCCTTGTTGCAGTAGACTATGTTTCAAAATGGGTCGAGGCAACTCCATGTCGAAACAATGACCACAAAACAGTTGTCAAATTCTTGAAAGAGAATATCTTGAGTAGATTTGAAATTCCTCGAGCATTATTAGTGATGGGGGTACGCATTTTTGTAATAAACCATTTGAAACCTTAATGAAGAAATATGGAATAACCCATAAAATTTCTACACCTTATCACCCACAAACAAGTGGACAAGTTGAATTAGCTAATAGGGAGATAAAACAGATCTTAGAAAAAACGGTTAACCCAACTCCTAAAGATTGGTCTTTAAGACTTAATGATGCACTTTGGGCTTACCGAACTGCTTTTAAAACATCATTAGGATGTCTCCTTATAGACTAGTTTATGGAAAACCTTGTCACTTACCTGTGGAAATTGAACATAAAACTTATTGGGCCATTAAAACATTTAACACAAACTTGAATGATGCTTGCAAGTTACGTAAACTCCAACTGAATGAACTTGAAGAAATCAGGAATGAGGCTTATGAAAATTCTAAAATCTACAAAGAAAAAATGAAGGTTTTTCATGACAAATCCATTGTTAGAAAATCTTTTGAACCTTCACAACAAGTTCTTTTGTATGATTCAAGATTGCATTTGTTTCCTGGTAAACTTCGGTCTCGTTGGACTGGGCCTTTTATTGTTAAAATTGTTTTCCCTCATGGAGCAGTTGAAATTGAGAACCCAAAGAATGGTAATGTGTTTAAAGTTAATGGACAACGGTTAAAACCATTCTTTGAAAATTTTGCCCAAAACGAAAAGTCTATTGCTTTAATCAATCCTTTTTAAGGATTGATTTTTCCCGGTCAAGTGGCGGATACGGTACTCCGTGACATTTAAAGTCGGTTTTTCAGTTCCCTAAAAACTGTTGCTCACCTTGCATCCATTTTCTTTTCTTCTCTCTCATTTTCTTCACATGGATACCATTCTCTCAAAATTGCACAAACATTTTCCCTCTCTTCCTCAAAATGATTTACTTAAAATTTATAAAGCTCATGCAGAAAGACTAAGGTTGTTGATGCGTAAAGGTATTCCTGTTGATTTAAGATGGTTAATTGAAGCCAAGGTTCGATTCTCTTGTGAGTTTTCAGATAATCTTGTTTCCCAAATGCCAGGATTGGGAAAAAGCTCTTATGCCAAAAAGCGAAGAGCGAAAAGGTTACAAGTTTGTCCCAGATGTGCAAGATGGACTTGTAACCAGCGTTGCCGCTCCTTGGGATATTTATCTAACAATCGAGAGGATAAGCTACAGTTCATCAAGGATGGACTGAGTAAGGAGTCCTTGGATGATATCCGAAGTGACTCTTGAGACGCATTCTTGTGGACTTGTGCAGCGTGAAATTTTTAATTTGTGACACAATTCCGAGATGAGCAGGAACGCTATAGTCTTGGGAATCTGACTCAAAATGACCCTGTTTGCCAGTTTATAAGAAAACTGGATGGGAAGCATATCCCCAACTCATAGAAGGTGTTTAAGCCGTTTCTGGACGTAAAACCAGAGGAAGATGTGAGCCACAGTCACAACTACCTGTACATATGCATGCGTGCCATCATTTTTGAATTTTAATACCTCATAGCTGTCATTTTTGAATTTGTATCTTTTGTTTGACTTATGGTGTCTTATTTCATCATCTTTTGAATTTTTATGCATTATTGTCAAATTTTTCAACAAACAACCGAGCTACCTAGATAGATATCATCATTAGCATACCTTTTTGCACTCCATAAATACCACATCTCTTGTTCTTTTCTTCACACATAGTTAGAGAGTTGCATAGACATGGAGGGAACTTCAAAACGTCGAATCCAAAGGATATGTGTATTCTGTGGATCCCGACCGGGTAAAAGTGACGAGTTTATAGAAGTAGCAAATTACCTTGGTAGACTACTGGCTGAAAGAAAGATTCATGTGGTTTATGGGGGAGGTAGCCTTGGGTTAATGGGTTGCGTATCAACAGCTGCACATGTAGGAGGTAGTCAAGTGTTAGTAGTTATTCCTAAAGCTTTGGCTGTAGAAAGCATTGTTGAAAAAACGGTTGGGAAGGAGTTACAGGTCTCCTCTATGCATGAACGCATGGCACATATGCTCATCAATTCAGATGCCTTTATTGCTTTACCAGGTGGCTTTGGCACTCTTGAAGAAATTTTTCAAATTGCCTCTTTGGCCCAACTGAATCTCCATCAAACCACAGGTTTGTTGAATGTTTACAATTTCTTTAATCCTTTAATAAGTTTTGTTGATGTAGCTGTAGAACAAAATTTTATCCCACATTGGGCGAGACAGATCCTTGTTTCTGCCACTTCTGCTAGTGAGTTACTTGACATATTACAAGAAGTTGAGTATGAACCTGACCCAGCTAATACTCAAATTAATTGGGCAGGAGGGCAAAACAAAAAGTGCAAATTGGATCTGAATCTCCGTTTATAATTTTTTTGTCTTTTATTTTATTTTATTTTTAGCATGTTATTTTATGAGTCTTTCAGGTCACTCTCTTGAATAACAGAAGCTTCAGGTAATGTCTCCTATACTTTATCTCTCTACATTTAAACATTGAGGACAATGTTTCATTTGGTTGGGGGGGAAGGATAGTAGACATAAGTGTGTCTTGAAATTTTATTTTTTTCTTGCAAAAAAAAAAAAAGCGAGTTAGTAATTAGATTCAGAGTGCGGTGTAAGGATTTCAAATCCTCTTGAGACGCATTCTGGGTCAGGAATGGCAGAGTATGGAGGGCCAGTTTGAACTCTTGAAACTCATTCTAACCAATTTGTCATTTTATTTTGATCTTATGAACTCATTTTAGCTAACTTGATATTATTTAGACTTGATTTTTTAATTTTATAACAAGGAGGTCTTATTCATTTCACTTTGAATTATTCAAATCTATGAACTCTCACAACCTTGTCATTTAAAAAAAAAATTGTGTGCTTATGTACTCATTAAGCAAGTATTCATGAACCTTTCTTTACACACATACATACCCTGATGCATGATTGTGGGTGGCAAAATGAAATGTTGTAATAGTTGAGTTCTTTTGTTTTGTTTAGGATAACAACACAAAGGAATGGGAAAGTTAAAAAAAAGCAAAAAAAAAAAAAAGAAAAAAGAAGGAAAAAAATAGCAATTGTGGATAAAGTTTGGTCTCGTAGCCTCCTTAATTCGAGCAATTAAGCTTGAGGGGTGCCTTAACACCTAATACCCTAAGACCAACTGGTTTGGGAGCTATTGGCCCAAAGCTCGCTACATAGATTAAGGAGAAAGCTTAATGGGATTGAACATTGCACTATCCATAAGTTTCTAAGCAAAATTAAAGCATCGGCAACCCGAGTTGTTAAGCTCGAAGGGGTGTCTTAACACCTAATGCCCTAAGGCCAACTGGTCTGGGAGCCATTAGCCTAAGGCTCGCTACATGGGTCAAAGATGCATTCTTTCAAAAAAAAACACATATATATATAAAATAAATGAATGCCCCCTACCTAAAGTTGTTAGCCTTAACAAATATTAGAACCGATATGGCTTCTTTCTAATAAGCCCCATAGTCATGTGTTGACTGAGCACAAAAAGGAGGTTTATTGATATCTTGACTGAAGGGTACATAAGTCATAAAAAAATAAATAATAATAATAATAATAATAATAATAATAATTGGTTGAGAGTTTGTTTATTTGAATAAAATCAAGGAGAGTGCAATAATGGCAACCTTGGATGGAAAATTCTATAAATTACTTCTAAATAATAACGCTTTAATTGCTAGGGACTAGCAATAAGCTAGTTGGGGGGTGTGAGGAACACTTAAATATGCATGTTTAATAAGAGTTTAGTTCATCATATTGCAATAATAGTGTAATTAAATTCCTCAACTTAAGCATAATTGTAGCATTTGCATCTTTGGAATTAATTTCTCTTAATTTTGGTTTTGTTGCAGGTTCTATAAAATGGGCATAACGTTCTATTTATAGATCAGAATGGTGCAAATCTTAATGTTTTGGAAAGCTGATTCAATTATCTACAAGATTATATTTCGCAAGCATCATCAAATTCGGGCTCTTAGTGGACCAAAATTGGGCTTGAAGTGAACCCATCTACAGTCTCGGCCCAGTCTAACCAGGCCTCAGTATTTAGACCGTATCTCTCAAAATACGTATCCAAATTGTGTAAATCAATATGTTCTAGAAATATGAGAGAAATATCTACAACTTTCATGAAGACATGTGATTAAAATTCACAATATTTCAATGTCAAAATTGATGGTCAAAGTCGGTGCCCAATGATCCCAATTGTCAAAGATATTTACAACTAATATTTGACAATTATGCCCTTGTAATTTGACAAGTTTGCCCTTGGATGTATCTATAAATAGAGGTGCCTTGTGACCCATTAGGGCATCTTGGCCTTGGCTGGAACATTTTGGCTTTGGCTAGGATCTTGTATTGTGTTTTGTGTGTTTATGTTATTAATGAAATTCCTTTTTCTTACATTTTATTTCTTTCTATTATAATGTTCTTCTAATTTCTCTTTTGCTAAGGTGAAATAGTGAAACCCTTGATATGAGAATAAGGATTCTCTAACCCTTAATATGTGCTTAATAATCTTAATCTTATAATGTTTATTCAATATGATTTATATTTAATTTCTTAATCAATCTTGACACCACTCGTAAAGTGGAGGTCTTGATCCATTGTCAACAATCCTTGGCACATCAAATGCTTGGATCCTTTCTAGATGATGTATGGTTCTTCCTTACCGACACGAATCTAGTTAGGAACCTTGATTTGTTGTAGACATATGATGATTGACACATTGGATGCTTGAACCCATTTACAAGAAGTGGTATAAATATTGGTAATGAAACAAATATAATTCATATAACTAAAATGGGTTAATTATCCTTATTTGAAATATCAAGGGCGGATCCCCTAACCTTAGCCTTCATTGTTATTGTGTTAATTCCTCTTGTATTTTAATTATTCTATTGTTTATGAACTTTTTATTTTATTTACTATGGTAGGTTCTACCACCTTATGAAATTGTTCTTTAATTTACTATGGTTGGTTATACCACCTATTTCCATGGATGGTTTTACCTCCTCTTGCTTTTTGTTTTATATTTGAATGGTCGGTAATACCGCCTACCATCTTACATACTTGTTGATATTATCATGTCACCTCTTTGAATCATCCATATCACATTTGTTTAGCTTATAATTTGTAACGCTTAAATTCCCTTCCTCGTGGATCGACCCCGGTCTCACCGGGTTTTATTACTTCGACACTCCTATACTTGAGAGGCAATCCTTTTTCGGATGTGTCACATGGTATATGGGAATGTGAGATTCTCTCATCTATTTCTAACAAACATGTTGATGTTGGATTCTTCATGATTATCACAGCATGGCTTTCTAAATGTCATGATAACCTTAACTCATGGCACATGTTCTTCTAGGGAACTTGACATGTGGTATTCATTCATGGTTCCATGATGTTTGAGTCGATGTTATTCTAATCATGGGAAATTTACATCCATAGACATGCATTTCAATATTGGATATTTATCCTATTAGAAATTTCTAGAGTCGTCTACATAGGCTTGAGTCTTAAGGGTCCAATGGTTTGGGATCCTTTAAGCGAGAGATACCCCCTTAGGCCGGTCTCTTTTCATACCAATTCAATGGTATATGCTCAAAGGTGTTGACACCAACATGAGTCATTTAAAGGTCGAATGGAGCCAAAGACTTCTCATGCCAATGCCACACAGCTAGTTTAGGCAGTTCATGCTCATTGTGTGCAAAAGTGTAGTGATAAAAGGACTCAAAATGCCAATATGAGCTATTAGAATTTGGTATCCCAATCAAAATCAACTTCTCTTATCCCTAGTGGAATCACCATCGTGAATGAGGCTTTCATCCCGCCAAAGCGTTTGCGACCATGACACTATGCCAAAGCCTCTTTTGAGGCTTAAGGGAACACAAATTAGCCATGGGCACGTATAAAGAAATGGAGTCACCACCTAATTATTCAATTAGGAATGAGTGAGGGTAATCCAATCCTTTGCTTCAGGACCTAAACTACCCTCATTCATTTAGAGATGGGTTTGGGAAGTTAGGTACAAGCCGTTCGACCTACCTAGATTTGAATCTGACCTCCACAAGGTTATACCAAATAAAAATACCCCATAATGACATGCAGTCCACCTATTTTGTTCATTTTACACACATTTCTATTTTCATATTTATTAAGCATGTAAGGTGATTATTCAATTAATAACAATTGCATATACATACAAAGAAAGAGGAAGGAGAATGGATTACATTTTTGTCAAACATAGGGGAAGGTGAAAGGGAGGAGGATTACATCGCTTTTTGTTCAATAATAAAATAAAATAAATCTACTTTAAATACTTCAAATAAAATATTCCATACATTCATATGAATCATACATTCAATAATCAACTCGAAACCCAATAGATGATGAATTCCTCGCCACCATATGTGAGTCTATTCAACTTTTATTAAGCTCTCCACCAACGTGAGTCCACCACCACTTCATGGCATCATACAATTAAACATGGTATAATTATACATGTGTTCATATCAATTAATTAGATTTTTAACTAAAGCCATAATGTAGAATCATGGCATCCTAGCCTAGATTTGATAATTCTATCATGGCATTCTACATACTGCTATTCTAGCATAATCAGTATTAATTTATAAGGGATTATGGAATTTCTAGCCTAATCGTGGCATTTGTAGCCTAAGTCAAAAAATCGAAGACCAAACAAGGCTATTCTAGCCTTAGCCAAGCATTCAAAGGGGCAATATGGTAATTCTTACCTACTTTATGATATTTCTTAGTATGCTTCAAAGCAATTATAAGTCCTCCTAGCATGATTCTAATCATATGTTTCTAAGCTTGATTCTAACCATTCGCAATGAAAGTTAAATTCCTAAACATGATTATAAAAAATAAGGGATAGACTTACCTTGACACGTTTATCCATCTTGCAAAGTAAATAAGGGTTAGAACAATTCATAATAGACCTAGTATGCTCCTAAGTATAAAAATAAACCTAATCATGCTTAATTCT
This sequence comes from Boswellia sacra, assembly GCA_013180625.2. Lineage (NCBI taxonomy): Eukaryota > Viridiplantae > Streptophyta > Magnoliopsida > Sapindales > Burseraceae > Boswellia > Boswellia sacra. Next base: position 13,683 of record SNVD02013256.1, read on the forward strand.
AAGCAAGAAAAATAAAAGAGAAAATAGGAGGGAGAAAAGAAATTTGCTTTTAGGATGTACCCCTTTTAGGTTTAGAGCAATATAAAATACTTGAAAAAGCTTTAGACTAAAAAAGACTTCTTGAATTCTCGAGCATGTCTTCAAAAGGGAGAAGAGATAATATATTCAATAATTGATGTGCCTTGAGAAGTGAGCCAAGGGGGGTTTATATAGGTGAGGATTGGATTTCAAAAAGGAAGTAAGGAAACAATAAAGGAAGGTCAGAATCAAAATTTTCCAAAATTAGGGGACCAACAGCCGAGTGGCTGTTAGAAAACCAATGGGCAACTGTCAATTCAACAGCCAGGCTGCTGTCTGACCATCGAGCGACTGTTGTTCAATAGCCTGGCGGCTGTTCTCCCTTTGGCCCTTTATATTTTGGCGCTTTGTCGTGTACTCTCTTCTGACCTTCATTTATTCGATCACATATAACTTTTTAAGTTCAACTCCAATTTATGATCTATAAATTTCTATGGAAATTAGACATTTGTAGCTTCACAACAGTATATAACTCATTATCAGATTCCTCATATTTTAATTTTTGTGATATTTTAAAATCACATGTCAGTTTTTGAAACCTTTCATCAATTCCTTCTAACTTTTCCTTTCTTGGCTTCCAAGGGCGTTGACATTCAACTTCATTTCATCATCGAGCCTCAAAAATTCAGTGTTTATAGACTTCATAGCCAAGTTAGGGGAACCTATCATTATAATTGGTGAAGAAGGAGGAATCAAATGACGTGATGGTCCTTCGAGCCGATCCCAAATGCAATCACCAAAATGCCACATCACGTTGTTCACACATGATAGAAGAATGCGGTAGTAGTTAAATGGGGAGTTAACCCTCATAACTGTCGACCAATTCTCTTTAGGCCGCCACCACTTAGAGCGAATCTGCAAGCAGCAAAGAAACATAGTAAGATTGTGATAGAAATGAAATACTAACTGTAATGTCTTTTACCTTGCTCCAAGTCATTGTGTGAATATAATCATGAAAGAAGTCAAGCTCATGAGTCCTCTTGAGCTCTGCATGACGTGTAGCCTACCTCCTCATTCATGGGAAAGAAAGGTCCTCACAAGAAGGGAGTGGGGAAGGTAGAACTCCCAACTCATATGCCCACATCTATCATGAACAAGATAGAATAAAAAAAGTGGAATTCACAACAAAAAAAAAATTAAGGCATAGAAGAAGAAAGAAATTACCTTCAGAAGTGCAGCGAAACCAATAATCAAAGTGAAACCTCGACAAGCAAGATCCAAACCAAAATACAACTGGTCAAGAGCAGCATGGCACCAATCAAAATCCTTCGCTTTATCGAGATCTTGGAGGGAAGGAAGTAAAGTGAAGAATGTGGTATTCGATGTACTAGCAAAGAGCGTTGAATGAAGTAGATGCACAATGAAGCTCTATGCATACTAATCCACCTCTATTGAAGTTAGGTTAGATCTCTTCTTCCAATACACATATAGTGCAGCGTATCAAATCGAAACTTTATCCTTGACCTTTACCTCACACCGAAGAAGCTATCGAATCAAGTTCTACTGATCCCTTGAGTTTGTGACACAAGCGTTAATAGGAATGACCTCACCACCATATGGAAGGTCGGTCAAAGCAGCAATGTCAAGAGGTATGATAGTCATCTCACCTATCAGAAGATGGAATATGTAGGCCATGTCCATCCACCTCTCGCATAAAGTGGCTAACGCTTGATGATCAATATGCCGAGTAGCGTGTGGAAGATAATTGATAAACTCATAGAAGTTGATAGCGGCAATCCTACTTCTAACAGCCTCATTTTCTATCTCTAAACACCAACTGTGAGCATTGTAAAATGACCCACACTTCTTGTTCTCATCGAAGTCCTAGGGCAAGAAATGGAAGTCTCTATGTGAAGACAAGCCTAGAAAATTCCTGGAAAATGAAAGGCTAAGGAATGAAAAAGAAGGCATGCTTGATTGATCATGTGAGAAGCCACATCATGGACAACAGGCACCTCTTTGTCGTTCGAAAAACCCTTAAATGTTGATTTCCAGATTGGATCGCTCTCATTCAAGTCAAGATGGACTGGATGACCTACCATTGGAAAGAAGAAGTCGAGACGAGCATGTAGGAGAAGACCAGAGGTGAATTGGATGAAGAATAAAGAAGTTATGCACGAATAAAGCGACGATAAGATAAACGGGCTTTATATAGGCCCTTGACAGCCAGCTAGTAGTCATGCCATCAAGCGGCTATTGACCAATCTTCAGGTAGTGATTAGATAGTCAAGTGATTGTTTAACAACTAGTCAGCTATCCCTCTAATAAGGTGTTGATCAGCAAAAGAGCCAAGGAAAAAAAAAAAAGAAAGAGAAAAGAGAAAAAGAATAGAGAAAAAGAATAGAGAGAAAAGAGAAAAAGAAGAGGGAGAGAGAGAAGAGAGAAAAAAAAGAGAAAAAGATAGAGAGAAAAGAGCGAGAAAAGAAAAGAGAAGAACGACTCTGCACCAATCCTAAGACATTGAAGTAATTTTCGAACAAAACTAGTGACAAACACCCAGCCATGGCAATAGTTTAGCAACTCACAAGAAAAAGAATAACATCAGTCGATGGAATCTTCGATTGGAATCACATGGACGAATTCCTCCATATAGTAGAAAGCAATTTATTGAATAACGCACTGAACAAGGTAAAAAATTTGAATTGCTTTTACATCATCAAAAGATGTTTGAATTTCATAAGAACTTGGAAAGACAGTGGAAGAATCCCCAATAAGTCGAAGAATCAACAACATGATAAGGAACCCTCTAGTGAAGAGCATGACTAATGCGAGAGAAATTGAGAATGAAGAATATTAGAGCATGACAAATCAAGAATTTCTCTAGTGGACCAGAAGGAATCGAGAATACTTAGGCATGAAACATGTTGAATATAAGGACTAAAGAAGATCAAAGAAGCATAAAGAATACTTGAAAGAAGGGCATGAAGCCTAGCAATTGGAAATTCTAAGGAGATCAAAGAAGGTATGAAGGATACTTAACTAAAGGCTTGAAGAATGAGAAGGTCTAAAGACATGATAGAAGTTTACCCAATAGGCATGCATTAGAAGGAAACCTTAACAAGTAGGTGCATTTAAGACTATTTTAAGTTTTTAGAATAGGCACAAGCCCTAAGAAGAGGCATATTGAAGAATGTTAAAAACCCTAAGAAGTAGGTGCACTTAAGAGTATTTTAACCCCTTGGAATAGGCACAAGCCTTAAGAAGAGGTGCACTAAAGAGTGTTGAAAATTGTAAGAAGTAGGTGCACTTAAGAGCGTTTCAAGCCCTTAGAATAGGTGCACTAAAGAGTGTTATCAATCTCTAGAAATAGGTGCACTGAAGCGAGTTAGAAACCCTAAGAAGTAGGTGCACTGAAAAGTGTTTTGTCATTGCATCATAAGGACGCTTTCTAGCCCTTAAGTGGGCACATCAGCCCTAGAGTGGGCTCTTTAGTCCTCGAATGGGCAAACATTTTGTAAGAGTAGAAAGAGAGAAAGAAGATGATGAGAGAGTCTAATAGAATGAAGATGAAGGCGAAAATGTTGAGATGGCAAAAGGAAACATGAGGCGAGGGTACTTTGTCGACCTTTGTGTCTCATAAACCTCTCCAAAGTAGAAGGTAAGCTATAGACACTAGATTTTTGAGGCTCCACGATGAAATGAAGATGAATATTGAGTAATAAAAATGACCAAAATGCCCTTCAAAGCCAAGAAAAGAAAGGTGAAAAGAAATCAGCGAAAGGTCTCAAAAACTGAGATGTGATTTCAAAAAATCATAGAAATTAATTTAGAAGGATTCTATTGATGAGTCAGGTACCGTTACGAAGTACAAATGTCTAGTTTTAATAGAAATTTTTGGATCGTGAATCAAAGTTGAATGTAAAAAGTTATACATCATCAAATAGATGAAGATCAGAAGAGGCTGCGCTACAAAGTGCCAAAATATGAGGGACCGAAGGAGACAATCGCCTGACCATTGACCAACATTCGCTCGACTATCAAATAGTCATCCAACTATTAGATAGCCACTTGCTGTTGGCCTTATAATTTTGGAAATTTTCTTTTAAAACCCTCCTTTTTTAGATTTTGCTTTCTTTTCTAATTCTAGCCTTCAACTATATAGACTCCCACTTGGCTCGCTTTTCAAGGCACACCGATTATTGAGAATAATCATTTCTTCTCCCTCTTGAAGACATGCTTAAGAATTTAAGAAGTCTTTTTCGGTTTAAATATTTTTAGTCATTCTACTGCTGTAAACCTAAAAATGATACGTCTTGAGAGCAGTCCTCTCTTCTCCCTCCTATTTTATCGTGTACTTTTCTCGATTAAAACTAAGCAATATTAAGGTTTATTTTGCTTAAAATAAGCATGTTTGGGATTTAATTTAATGCTTAGAAGTTTAGGGTTTTATAAATTGTTTAACCCTTTTGTTTGTTTTGTGAGATGGATAAGTGTGTCGAGGTAAGTCCGCCTTCCCTTCTTTATTAGAAACATGTTTAGGAATATATTTTCTTTGTCAATGCTTAGAATCATGCTTAGGAGCACATGAATAGAATCATGCTTAAGAGCACATGATTAGAATCATGCTTGGAGAATTTATATTTGCTTTGATATGTGCTAGGAAATAGCATAGAATAGTTCAGAATTACCATATTACTCCTTGAATGCTTTGATTGGGCAAGAAGCACCTTCTTGTTAGCCCTAAGGCTACATGATAATTTTGATGATAACAATACACATTGATTCATTGTGATTTACTAATACGTTTATTTATGTGCAAGAGTAAGATCATTGAAATAATTTTAAAATCAAGAAGAGGCTTATTAAAATGAAGTATTGAACCTAAGGAGAAGACTACATGTTAAAGGCACCAAAGTTTAAGAACAAGGATTGACTCAAGGAATGTGACACATGAGCAATGTCAATCAATTGGTCATATATATCTCTACAAATATCCAAATGACATGATTCTTAAGCCTTTGGAAAGCTTACTCAATTTATAACATTTCATATGTTTTAATGAAATTCAAATTTCAAGTGCAAGGTTGTCCAAATCATTATGCAAGTTGAAAGACAAATGGAAGCAGCTGACATGAGCACCGAATACTCCTTTGGACATATCTTGAGCTATAAAAATCAAAATGACTTGATTCTTGTGGCATTGGAAAGAAGACTTAATGAAGAACATTTCATATGTTTTTAAAAAATTCAAATTTCAAACAGGAGGCTGACATAATTGACATGCAATTCGGTGGACTGACATAGAGAAGAAAAATCAACTCACATGAGCACTGAATGGTGTTTTGGCCATATCTTAAGATAGAGATATCAAAATGCTTTGATTCTTAATGTTTTTGAAATATTATTTAAATATGCAGATCTTTTATGTTTTGAAGAAATTCAAATTTCAAACAGAAGGTTGACAGAATTATCATTCAATTTGGTGGACTGACACAAGAAAGAAAAATCAAGTCACATGAGCACCGAATGGTGTTTTGGCCATATCTTGAGCTACAGATATCCAAATGACTTGATTCTTGATGCGTTGGAAATCTTATTCAAATGTGCAAATCTTTTATGTTTTATAGATTTTCAAATTTTAAACGAAACATTGACAAAAATGATATAAAAAATTACGGTTTTTATGGTGGGCAGAAAATTTGGAGTTGGTGTCTTCACTTGTTCAAGTTCATCTCATTTGCTTCTAAAAGGAGCCCTTCTCCCATGCATTCAGTAAGACAAGAAGTGAAGAGAAGAATCCATCAAGCCACAAATAAGAGAAATATCAAGTTTAGAGAGCTTTTATATTCTTTATCTACTCTTTGAAGAGAGTTGTACTTTTGTTCTAAAAATTTTCTTTGTTCTTGTATTGTGGTGAGAGTGAGATCTACTTGTAAAGGATAAAAGTTATCTTTGAGAGAATTCTAGCCTTGGTGAGGTTGTTCATCAAGAAGAACTCTTGGTGTGGTGTTATCAAGAGTTTAAAGAAGTTGCCTTGGTGAGGTTGTTCATCAAGAAGAACTCTTGGTGTGGTGTTATCAAGGGTTGAAGGAAGTTGCCTTGGTGAGGTTGTTCATCAAGAAGAACTCTTGGTGTAGTGTTATCAAGGGTTGAAGGAAGTTGCCTTGGTGAGGTTGTTCATCAAGAAGAACTCTTAGTGTGGTGTTATCAAGGGTTGGAAGAAAAAGCCTTGGTGAGGTTATTCATCAAGCAAGTTGTAAAGATTTCTACAACTTAGTGGAAAGCTTAGTTCGTGGAGCTAGGAGCCCGTGGACGTAGGCAAGGTTTTCCGAACCACGTAAATTGAGTTTGCACTCTCTTTATCCCTTTCCTCTTTACATTTACTTGCACTTGTGATTGTCCATCATTATTATTCTTTTGATTGCATCTTTGATAAATTCTAATTTCATCTTCTTCACCTTTATTCTCAAAGAAAGAGTGAACTAATTTTGATCTTTCAAGAAAAGTTTTATAAATCCGTTTTGATAAATAAAAACCCAATTCGCCCCCCCACTTGGGTTGCCATACTTGGGTCAACAAGTGGTATCAGAGCAAGGTTGCTCAATTTTTTAAATCTTAATCGATTTTTGAGCTATGGCAACTTTTAATTCAACTTTATATGTTGGGGGACTTTCTATCTCTAGACCTCCATTTTTTAATGGAAGTGATTACTCTTATTGGAAAACTAGAATAAGTATTTTCTTGAAATCTTTTGATTATGATTTGTGTTCTATTATTTTGGAAGGACCTTTTGTTCCTACCCAAATTGAAAATGGGGAATGCATGCTTAAAGAACCTAAAGAGTTTAGTGAAGATGATAAAAAGAAATTGAGTTTGAATGCTAAAGCTATGAATGTGTTGTATTGTGCTCTAGATAGAAATGAGTTTAATAGAATATCTACTTGTTCTACGGCACAAGAAATATGGCACACACTTGAAGTAACTCATGAAGGAACTAGTCAAGTTAAAGAATCCAAAATTAGTATGCTAGTTCATAGTTATGAGCTTTTTAAGATGAAATCGGATGAATCAATTTCTGAAATGTTTACTAGATTTACGGATATTATTAATAGTTTGAAATCTCTTGGTAAATCTTATTCTAATGTTGAAATGGTAAGAAAGATTCTTAGATGTCTACCAAAATCTTGGGAGCCAAAGGTGATGGCAATTCAAGAAGCAAAGGACCTCACCAAACTACCATTAGAAGAACTTATGGGTTCTCTCATTACTCATGAAATCATCTTGAAGGAGAATGAAGAAGAAGATTGCGATGTGGCAAACATGTGCTTCATGGCTTTAAGAGAAAATGAGATAAGTATTCTAAACCATGATCCTAAGCTTTCATATGATGAATTACTTGAAGCATTCCAAAATTTACATGTGCAAGTTGATAAACAAAATTCAAAAATCAATGCTTTCAAAAAGAAGTCAAAAATCATGTTATCTCAATTAGAAGAATTGGTAGAAATAAATGAAGCTTTAGAAAATGAAAATGAAATTTTAAAGCAAAAAGATTTTGAAAGTTTGGAAAGTCAAATATATTTTTTAAAAATTGAAAATGAGATTTTAAAACAAAAGGATTTTGATAAATTAGAAAAAGAAAATGTTATTTTGAAAAAGGAAAATAATGACTTAAGAAATATTGTTGATAGTTTTACAAAAAGCATAAAAAATTTGAATTCTATGTTACAAAACCAAAGGTGTGTTTTTGATAAAAGAGGTTTAGGATATAAAACTCATAAAAATCAAAAGTATTTTAAAAATTATTTTGCTCATGCATCTTCTAGGAATAATCCTAATCATTCATGTACTTATTGTGGAAGAAAAGGACACAAAGTGCATTCTTGCTATATTAAGAGAAATCCTAATTTGAAACAATATGGGTTCCAAAAAGTACAATAACTAACCCCCAAGGACCCAAGAACATTTGGGTACCAAAAAGTCGCTCTTTTAATGTTGATTGTAGAAACAAAGGAGTGGCAAACACAAGTGGTACTTAGATAGTGGATGCTCAAGGCATATGACCGGAGATGCCTCCAAATTTTCAAGATTAATCATGAAGAAAGGAGGATATGTGACTTTCGGTGATAATGCCAAAGGAAGGGTAATCGGACATGGTGATATTGGTAACCCTTCTTCACCTATTATTAAAGATGTTTTGCTTGTTCATGGTTTGAAACATGATTTGATTAGCATTAGTCAATTGTGTGATAAGGGATATTTTGTTACTTTTGAGCCTAATAGATGTGTGATTAAGGATGTTAGTAATAATAAGACATTATTTGTTGGTAATAGATGTGGTAATATTTATACAATTGATATTGATGTTAATGATCATGTAGAAAAATGTTTCATTGTTAATCATGATGCTTGGTTATGGCATAGAAGGCTTAGGTCATGCTAGCATGGACACAATTTCAAAAATTTCTAAAAATGATTTAGTTGATGGTCTTCCAAAAATAAAATTTGAAAATGATAAGATTTGTGATGCTTGTCAATTTGGAAAACAAGTGAGAACTTCTTTTAAACAAAAGAAATTTATTTCAACAAATAAACCTCTACAATTACTTCATTTGGATTTATTTGGACCATCAAGAACTCAAAGCCTTGGTGGAAAGTATTATGTTTTTGTTATTGTGGATGATTATTCAAGATTCACTTGGGTATTATTCTTGAAAACTAAAAATGAGGCCATACAAGCTTTTTCAAAATTTGCAAAAAGAGTCCAAAATCAAAAAGGATATTCTATTGTGTCCATTAGGAGTGATCATGGTGGTGAAGTAGACAATGTTGCATTTGAAAATCTTTGTAATGAAAATGTATTTGAGCATAATTTTTTCTCACCTAGAACTCCATAACAAAATGGTGTTGTTGAGAGGAAAAATAGGACTATCCAAGAAATGGCTAGGACCATGTTACTTGAAAATAATTTGCCAAAATATTTTTGGGCCGAAGCCGTTAATACTGCATGCTTTATAATCAATAGAGTCCATATTAGAGCTTTAATAAAGAAAACTCCTTATGAACTTTGGAAAGGAAGAAAACCCAACATTGGATTTTTTAAAGTTTTTGGATGTAAATGTTTTATTTTAAACACCAAGGATAACCTTGGAAAATTTGATGCAAAAGCCGATGTTGGAATTTTTGTTGGCTACTCCAACCATAGTAAAGCATATAGAGTTTTTAACAAAAAGACTCTTACTATTGAAGAATCTATGCATGTTGAATTTGATGAAACTAATGTTATTTCTTCAAAGAATTTAGATGATGATATTGTTGAGGTAGAAAGGCAAATCAAGGAATCAAGGCTTGATGAAAAGAGCCAAGATGAATTACAACTTCAACAAGAAAAGCTTGAGGAAGTAAATGATTCTTCCCAAGGATTACCAAAGGAATGGAGGTATACAAAAGCTCACCCTAAAGATCTCATTATTGGTGAACCATCACAAGGTATAAAAACTAGATCTTCTTTTAAGAACTTTTGTAATCATTTTGCATTTATCTCTCAATTTGAACCAAAATCTTTTAAAGAAGCCGAAAATAATGAAAGTTGGATTTTAGCTATGCAAGAAGAATTGAACCAATTTGAGAGAAATTAAGTTTGGGAATTAGTTCCTAGACCCAAATATGACTAAACCCCTCATATAAGATAGATTTTGCATAATTAGAAGAGAATTAGGCATGTTGGATATGTCTCAATTATTTTTTTTATATGATAATCTTTGAATGGTAGCATATGTTAAGGGGGAGAATATATTTAGGGGGAGTAGTTAATTTGATTACATCTTTTTGATGATAACAAAAGGGGGATAAATAGTTGGATTGCTTATATTCATAACAAGTGCCATTTTTTGTTTATTCTTGATTTTATTTTCATTCTTTATTTTAGATATTATTTGAAAGCAATCAATGGTTTGTCATCATCAAAAAGGGGGAGATTGTTAGCCCTAAGGCTACATGATAATTTTGATGATAACAATACACATTGATTAATTGAGATTTACTAACATGTTTATTTATGTGCAAGAGTAAGATCATTGAAATAATTTTAAAATCAAGAAGAGGCTTATTAAAATGAAGTGTTGAAGCTAGGGAGAAGACTACATGTTAAAGGCACCAAAGTTTAAGAACAAGGATTGACTCAAGGAATGTGACACATGAGCAATGTTCAATCAATTGGTCATATATATCTCTACAAATATCTAAATGACGTGATTCTTGAGCCTTTGGAAAGCTTACTTAATTTATAACATTTCATATGTTTTAATGAAATTCAAATTTCAAGTGCAAAGTTGTCCAAATCATCATGCAAGTTGAAAGACAAATGGAAGCAGCTGATATGAGCACTGAATACTCCTTTGGACAGATCTTGAGCTATAAAAATCAAAATGACTTGATTCTTGTGGCATTAGAAATATGACTTAATGACGAACATTTTGTATGTTTGAAAAAATTCAAATTTCAAACAGAAGGCCGACATAATTGACATGCAATTCGGTGGACTGACACAGAGAAGAAAAATCAACTCACATGAGCACTGAATGGTGTTTTGGCCATATCTTAAGATAGAGATATCAAAATGCTTTTATTCTTAATGTTTTGGAAAGCTTGTTCAAATATTCAGATCTTTTATGTTTTGAAGAAATTCAAATTTCAAACGGAAGGCTGACAGAATTATCATTCAATTTGGTGGACTAACACAAGAAAGAAAAATCAAGTCACATGAGCACCGAATGGTGTTTTGGCCATATCTTAAGCTACAGATATCCAAATGACTTGATTCTTGATGAGTTGGAAAGATTATTCAAATGTAAAAATCTTTTATGTTTTATAGATTTTCAAATTTCAAACGGAACATTGACAAAAATGGTAGAAAATATTACAGTTTTTATGGTGGGCAGAAAATTTGGAGTTGGTGTCTTCACTTGTTCAAGTTCATCTCATTTGCTTATAAAAGGAGCCATTCTCCCATGCATTCATTAAGACAAGAAGTGAAGAGAAGAATCCATCAAGCCACAAATAAGAGAAATATCAAGTTTAGAGAGCTTTTATATTCTTTATCTACTCTTTGAAGAGAGTTGTACTTTTGTTGTAAAAATTTTCTTTGTTCTTGTATTGTGGTGAGAGTGAGATCTACTTGTAAATGATAAAAGTTATCTTGAGAGAATCTAGCCTTGGTGAGGTTGTTCATCAAGAAGAACTCTTGGTGTGGTGTTATCAAGGGTTGAAGGAAAGTTGCCTTGGTGAGGTTGTTCATCAAGAAGAACTCTTGGTGTGGTGTTATCAAGAGTTGAAGGAAGTTGCCTTGGTGAGGTTGTTCATCAAGAAGAACTCTTGGTGTGGTGTTATCAAGGGTTGAAGGAAGTTGCCTTGGTGAGGTTGTTCATCAAGAAGAACTCTTGGTGTGGTGTTATCAAGGTTGGAAGAAAAAGTCTTGGTGAGGTTGTTCATCAAGCAAGTTGTAAAGATTTCTACAACTTAGTGGAAAGCTTAGCTCGTGGAGCTAGGAGCCCGTGGACGTAGGCAAGGTTTGCCGAACCACGTAAATTGAGTTTGCACTCTCTCTATCCCTTTCCTCTTTACATTTACTTGCACTTGTGATTGTTCATCATTATTATTCTTTTGATTGCATCTTTGATAAATTCTAATTTCATCTTCTTCACCTTTATTCTCAAAGAAAGAGTGAACTAATTTTGATCTTTCAAGAAAAGTTTTCTAAATCCGTTTTGATAAATAAAAACCCAATTCACCCCCCCTCTTGGGTTGCCATACCTGGGTCAACACTTCTTTGTCTTCAATCGTTTGAATTAGGCTAGAAAGGCCATGATTAGGCTAGAATATTCCATGGTAACTATGTCTAGGTTAGACAGGCTATCATAATATGAATTAATATAAATTGTGCTAGAATAGCAATAGATAGAATTACCTTGATAGAATTATCAAATCTAGGCTAGAAAGCCATGATACTAGATTATGGCCTTATATTGAACTAATTTATTTATGAATATGTGAATATGCTATGAATATACCATGTTTAGAAGTGCTATTGTATGATGCCATGAAATGTTGGTGGACTCACATTGATGGTGAGGGACCATCCCTTATAATTGGATGAATGTAGTCTTTATAGAATTTATTTTATTGTTGAAGAACAAAGCAATGTAATCCTTTTCCCCTTTCCCATGTTTGACATAAATATAATTCTATTCTCCTCTCTCTTTCTATGTATGAATATATAACTATTACAATTGAATGATCACCTCACATGTCTAAATAAAGATAAAAATGGAATGTGTGCATAAAACCAACAACTTAAGTAGACTGTATGTCAATATAAGATATTTTTATTTGGTATACCCTAGTGGAGGTCGAATTTTGATATAAGTAGGGCAGAAGACTCATACCTGACCTCCTGAACTTATCTCTGAAAATATGAGGGTTCTAGGTCCTGAAGCGAGGGATCGAATTGCCCCCACTCATTCCAAATTAAATAATTAGGTGGCGACTCTATTTCTCCAGACCTGCCCATGGCTCGTTTGTGTTCCCTTAAATCTTGAAAAAGGCTTTGACACAGTATCATGATCGCAAATGCTCTGACGAGATGAAAACCTCCTTCACAGTCACATCATAGTGTTGTACCCAACATCATATTCTCCTTTATAGATGGGTTTTCTGGATATAACAAGGGAATGGTGGCCAATAAAGTCAAGATGAAAACAGACTTGATTACAAAGTAGGGAACCTACTGTCACAAGGGGATGCCCTTCGAGAGAATGCAGGGGCTAGCTACCAATAAATGGGATGATGCTATTCCATGACAAGATGCATAAGGAGATAGAAAATAATGTCGATGACATGATGGTGAAGTCCAAAACACAAGATGATCATTTTGAAGCTTAGATAGATTCCAAAAAAGGGTGAATAAGTATAAGCTACGATTGAATTCGAAGAAGTGTATTTTTTAAGTTGCCTTAAGGAAGCTGTTGGGGTTTGTAGTTGGCAAGAAGAGGATAAAGGTAGATCCTGACAAGGACAAGATGATCAGTAAGATGCCATCACCCAAGATAGAGAAAGAAGTTCAAGGGTTTCTTTGAAAGATCTAATGCATCATTCAATTCATTGCCAAGCTGACGACAATTTGTACACCAATCTTCAAGCTCATAGAGAAGGATGAGCCAATGTAATGGAATGATCAATGTCAATAAGCAATTGAGAAGATTAAGAAGTATTTGTAAAATCCGCTTGTCTTAAAACTGCCTAAGCCTGACAATAATCTAATAATCTATTTGGCTTTTGGAGAAGAGGTAATCAACTCCATGCTATCACAAGAAGATGAGAACAACATGGAGCATGCCGTTTATTATATTAAAAAGAAGTTGCTGCCACATGAGATAAAGTGCAATTAAATGTAGAAAACATTCCTAGCAATGGTATGGCTTTCAAATAAGTTGAGGCATTTCTTTTAGTCTTACAAAATTAAGGTTGTAATGAAAGAGAACCTGAGGAAGTATCTCTACAAAACACCATCATTAGCGGGAAAGTTAGCAAGATGGCTAGTTCAATTATCAGAATTCGATATTGAATATGTCACTAAGAAGATGGTGAAAGGAAGAGAAGTTGCAAAATTCTTGGCCATGAATCCAATCGATGCTGATAAGCCTTGGGAGTAAGATTTTCCAGATGAATATCTAGGAGTCATCTCAATATTGGGTCGTAGGACATTTCTTGATGGAGCTGTCTATAGAAATAATGTTGGAATAAGAGTTATTATAGTCTTGCTTGCTTAAGAAGTCATCCCTTTTGCTAAGATGCTAGAGTTTAGAGTCACCAATAACATGGCTGAGTATGAAGCCTATGCCTTTGGGTTGAAGATTTTGATCACGATGGAGATTAATGACGTATGGGTGTTGGGTGATTCAAAGTTAGTCATCTCCTAAGCCAATGAAAATTAGGATCTAAGGAAGGAATACTCAAACTATATCTCGAGCACAATAGAGGGTTATTTGGGAGGTTCAACCAATGTACCTTTACCCATCTTCCAAGAAATGAGAATTAGATGGCTGATGCCTTGGCTGCTTTAGCATTAGTTTGGGTGAGCACTCAAGAGTTTTTAGTGAGACCAATAGTGATATCACAAGAATGGGGTTCGTTCTACATAGGTTCCCAAATAATGAGGGTAGAAGTGGATGAGAAGCCATGGTTCTATGGTTTGATGAGGTACTTAGAGGAAAAATTCTACCAGAAGAGGTTAATAAGAAGGATAGGGTTGTGCTACGACGATTGACCCAAAAGTTTACTTGTCATCAAGGAATGATGTGCAAACAAATCTCAGAAGGGATGCAATTAAGATGTTTCGATTAAAAAGAAGCGAGAAGATTTATGAAAGAAATGCATAATGGTGTATGTGGGCCACACATGAATGGGCTAATGCTAGCAAGGAAGATCATGAGACAAGGTTTATATTGGTTAACCATAGAGACAAATTATGTCCAGTTTGTGAAAAGGTGCCACAAATGTTAGATCAATGGATATTTGATTTATCAATGACACTTGGAGCTATAAGTAGCACCATGGCCATTTGCTACATAGGGCATTGACATCATAGGTCAAATAAGGTCGTCAGCCTCTAATAGGCATCGATATGTGGTGTTGGCAATGGACTACTTCACCAAATGGATAAAAAGCTGAGTCCTACAATAAATTGGGGGCAAGGCAAATGTGAGGTTCATCGAGAAGAACATCATATGTAGATTTGGAATACCACATCATATCATGACTAACAATAAGGTTCATTTCCAAAACGAGACCAAGGCCTTATTTGAGAAGTACGGGATCGAACATCACAAGTCATCTCTGTATCGACTGCTGTAGAAGTGGCCAATAAGAATATCAAGAAGATGTTAGCTAAGGCAATGCATACATATAAAGATTGGGTTGAGAAGATGTTATTGGTACTGCAGGGTTATAGAACCACACTTAGAAGTTCAACAAGCAGGACACCACTCTTATTGGTTTACGGTTCAGAGGCAATCCTAGCAATTGAGATAGAAATGAAATCAGCAAGGGTTTTGATTGAAGCAAAAATTTCTAGAGGAGAATGGATTCAAAATAGATATGATCAGTTGGCCTCCATTGATGAGAAAAAGATGAAGGCTAGATATCACATGTAGTTGTAACAAAAAAGAGTCGCCTAAGCTTTTAACAAGAAAATAAGGATTAGGAAGTTCAAAGAAGGAGAATGGGTCCTTAAGTAGGCCAGACCAATAGTGTTGAGTCCAAGAGGAAAGTTCAAGCCCACCTAAGAGGGCCTATTCATTATGACAAAAGTTCTGTCCGAAGTAGCCATCATTTTATGAGACATGGAAAGGAATGAATTCATTGTGCCTATTAACATGAACTTGCTGAAGAGATAATATGTGTGGAAGTGAGGGAAAAGAAAAGAGAGTGAGAGAAAAAAAATTAATTAGAAAAATAAGTAACCAATGACAGGACTTGTCTCATTGTGCGCATGTTGTTTGAAGAACAGTTGTACTTTTATTAATGAAATGAAATTGTTTGTAAACAAATATCACTACAAGAATTTTTTACATATTTGTCACTTTATAATTTTTTTATTTGGCATTTTTTTAAGAAAGTGAGAAATATAACATTGGTCAGAAAGTCAAACCTGCCTATTCATCTTATTTGTCACTTTTGTCTTTATTCAATCAAATATTTATCATATTTTTATAAAAATGTGACAAATATGTGAATATGTAATCTTTCCAATTTCCTTATCATATTTTCATCTTCTCTTTCAAGCATTATGAATATAATATTTTAAATATCAATGAATAGAGAAGTAAAAAATCTCAAAATAATAATTAAATAATATAATTTTATATTTTAATATTTAATTACAAATAGTTTTTTAAAATATTTAAATAAAATAAATATTTTTGTATAAATTAAATAATAAATTTTTAAAATCAAATTAATAAGAAGTAAATTTTTAAACATGAAAATTATATGAATAAATAAATTATTTTATACTTTCAAAGTGATTAAAATCATATTTTTTAATTATGAAAAATTAAGAAATTAAAAATCTTGAATAAAATTTTGTTTTGAAATAATATAACATTTATACTTAAGTATTATGATAATTTATTTTAGAAATTAAATAAAAACAATTAATGTTTATAAAAATAAAAAAACTAAAACATATACATGTATATTTAAAGTATCTCGCATTTCACATTTTTATTGATTAATAAAGTCTTAAACATACACATGATTTACATCTCATAAAACCCATTTGAAATAAACCTAAAGCCCTTCAACCCTCAAATCATTTTCTCTTCTCTTCACCCTTTCACGCCTCCACCCTTTCAAACCTCTCTCTCTCCCCCAAACATTCCACTCCCTAAATCTCAGCTCAGAAGATCACGACTGGCGACTTAATCTCCGACTGGTTCACACTCATTGGCTCGAACGGTAAGCCGCCTAAGCCTAGCACAGCTATAAAACTCGAACTGAAATTCATATTGAGAAGCTTAAGGGGCCTAATGCTCCGATTATAGGGCTGGTTTTGCAAAGGAGTCTGATAGTGACTGGTGATGAGAGTTATTATGTTGCTGTAATCATGGAGTTAGAGGCAAGAGAAAGATAATGCAGAAAAGAGTGTAAAGTTGTAGAATTTTATTAATAGTACTTGTACTACTAGACAGTAATACCGAGAGAAAAATTTGGATTTTTATTTCTTTTGGGTCTGTGTATTAAATTCATCAAATCACTTTCAAGGTTCTAAGCATTTATACCTCTTTTGATGGTGTAATAATTCCACAAGATCTGCAATTCAAGCCTCAAGCTCTATTGGATCAATGCTTTAAAAATAGAGTGGTTTGTGTGTAGGGAAGGAGAGGAACAGAAGAAATGCTAAGACATGGAGGTGGGTCAGATGCAGAGAAGGCTGCTGGACTACATAAAGTCCTTGTTTCTGGAGGTAACGCGGAAGATTGTAAAAATATTTTAATGAATCTAAGATGGTTTTTGTTCTGTTTTTGATATGCATGCATACTCTTTATTTTTTTTTCAAGCGTATTTGTGTTGGTTTTTATTTGTTTATTTATTTTTTTGGTTGAGAGAAGGGGGTTCTGGATGGCCAGTTTTTACAGCTCCAGCAACTGCAAGATAAGAGCAACCCTGATTTTGTTGTTGAAGTGGTCTCTCTCTTCTTTGAAGATTCTGAGAGGCTTCTCAATGACCTCAATAAGGCTCTGTAAGCTCTCTGTCCCTCTCTTTCTGTCTTTTAAATCGCTCATCTCTAGCCTTCCATCTGTATCTCTGACTTTTACTTTATTTTTGTCCTCCTAATCTATTCATCATATTCTCCTTTTTCATTTTATTTCCATAGAGATCAACCAAATATAGACTTCAAATTTGTTGATTCCCATGTTCATCAGTTGAAGAGTAGTAGCTCAAGGTACATAACTTTCTTATTTTCTTTAAACAAAATGAATGTATTCTTTTTTATTCCTTTTTAGTTTCTAGATGGCTACAGTTTCAGGTTTATATTTCTGATCACTGTTGTTGAGCCGCTGCATATTACATAACTCGTTTCACACATTATTTCAAGTATTTAACCAAGTTGGGTTTATCCAATTTCAATGTCACTGATATTTGATCAAGCCCCGGTGAGAAAGCAACATAAATAGTATTGGCCATTAACTTAATTCAGATCTGAAACGTAAGAACTATAATCTAGATGGAAAATTGTTTGCTTAACCAAATCTTTGTCTTGAACAGCATAGGTGCACAGAGAATTAAAAATGTTTGCATTGCTTTCTGCAACTTTTGTGAGGAACAGAACATTGAAGCATGAGTCTCAAGTCATTTAAATTATTTCTTTTCCACTGCTTGTTCTTCGTTTATCATTGAAACTAAAATTCTGAAGACTTAGAAGTCATGAATGATGAAACGAGAAAATTTAGTTCTGATATAAATCTGATTTGTTGAAATTACATCTTCTGAGGGTCTGAGATGTTTGCAACAAGTGAAACAAGAGTACTACCTTGCGAAGAACAAGCTTGAAACTCTATTCAGGGTTAGTACAATGGAAAACTCTACTTGAAAACATGGCTGAAGTGTTTATGAATATTATTTAATATTTATTAGAATAATTGTTTTCTTGATGAAATTATGGTCAATTGTAGATGGAGCAATAGATTGTGGCAGCAGGTGGATCAATTCCTATGGTGCTGTATTATCGTGGAGTTGAAGGTTATACCAATTTCTGCTGGTGGACTTGATTTTTCAGGGCCGGTTGAGAAGTCCTTTATTGATCTGGTAACTAAGAAGCCGATGGTGAATTCAGTTGTATCACTCACCGGATTTGCTCTTGTTGGGGGTCCAACAAGGCAGGATCATCCCAGGGTCGTTGAGGCACTGATGAAGCTTGATGTTCCATACATTGTTGCATTGCCTTTGATGTTTCAAACAACCGAGGAGTGGTTGAACAGTACTTTGGGGCTACATCCTATTCAGGTAGCTTTGCAAGTTGCTCATCTAGAGCTGGATGGAGGCATCGAGCCCATTGTTTTTGCTGGCCAGGATCCAAGAACTGGTAACTGAAGCGTCCTTAATATGTCTTAATACATGAGTTTATTTATTTATGTTTATTTTCACTATTTCATGTATTTTACGAACTATTAAAATAGCGATTATACATACTTCAAAAAGAGAATAACAATTTGTTCATCTGAGAGCAAAAAACTGGCCAAAAAAAAAAGCTATTCAAGCATTGTCTGTATCAGTTATAAGCTTTTGCCTCACTGGTTGAAGCTATGTTGTCTTGTTAATGCTTTTCCTTTGCGTGGTTTCTATGTTGCCATTCCTTAGGGTTTAATGAAATCTGATGTGATTGCAGGAAAATCACATGCTTTTCACAAAAGGGTGGAGCAGCTGTGTACCAGGGCAATTAAATAGGCTGACCTGAAAAGGAAATCGAAGGTATTTGGTCTTTTGCTACAGGCCTTTATAATCTGTAAAAAGCTAGGACTTCATAATCGAAGGTATTTCTACTATTTTTAATTATCTTTTAAAAAAATTATTGAGGTTCAGTTGCTTCATATTTATCAATCAGGTTTTATTTTCCACTACTTTTCTATCTCTTTTACCTTTTTTTTTAATTGTTTCATTTTAATTGTTTTTTTTTTGGGTTCATTGTGCTAGCCTCTTGATCTTCTTATTCTGTTGTCTAATCAAACTCTTTACCCCTACAATTTTCCAATATTTACGTGGACGCTACTGCGTCAATCTGTTTGTTAATTTTTTTCTTTTTCAATTTTTCGTTACAGTTTTTTCTTTAATCATTATCTATCTTGATTTCTTAGGAAACTGTATCCCATTTCGTTGATCGATTGTCAGAAGAGTATTCAGAGTATATTGATATAGTGCAACCAGTTCAAGTTGTAGTATATGAAATGAAATTGGGGTTATCCATAATGTTGTGAAGCACTTTGCAAAATGCATTTTTGAGCAGACTTGGCGAGGATAATATCGATAGAGTTTGGGTAAAAACTAGATTTGATTTTGTTTAGAAATTACACTTTTATATTTTGTAATTGGATTTAAATGTCTGAGTTGAATTGTCTGGCAGGAGTCAATTTATTCATTGATGAGATTCCCTAGATGTTGTGGATTGGGTTCAATTTCAAAAGCCAGGCTGCTTGAGTGTTATTCCTGCGAGATAGATTTTCCTTCAAACCTCTTTGCAATGGATATCATTTTGCTGGAAAAGTTGGTCAGTTATTCAAGGGATGTTAACACTGTAAAAGTAATTTATCGTCTTAAATAAATTTCCTCGTAATAATAGTTCCGACTGTGTAGTTATCCTTTTGGAATGCAATTTTTCTTCTTATTTTTAGTGGCTTTTAATTTTGGTACTCTTTTCCTTTATTATGACGGAATTAACATCTATTGTGCCCCTGAAATGCTTTCCCATAATAGAAGGGTTCTGGCTTGCAGCTTAGAGCTTCTGTACATCAAAATGCTTATATTCGTGTTGCATATTTTGTAGCTAATTCACAACTAATGGATAAGGCTTCTTTCACAGTTAGATGCTTTTCCTAAGGTTGATTTTAATTTCATGTGCACTTACAGTTGGATTGTTTTCTAATATGACAATATTCTGGATCAGGTATTGGATAAAATTTTTTGTGAGTTTGCAAGCATTTGGATGAATATGAAAGTCCAAGTAAAAACCAAAGAAGATCTTGATGCTCAACAATACAAATTCAGGTGCCGTGCCTTTATGATTGATAGAGTTTTTTAAGTTGATAAATCATTACTAAGCAAGTTGTTTGCAAATGATACTCTACCAAAATTGGAGGAGCTACTTTCTGAAGAAGAAGTTACTGAAAAGGTTATGCTTATACTGTTACATTGCAAACTCATTATGCCTGTATATTTTAAAGGCTTTCAATCTTCGCCATGTTTTAACATAGATGTAATACATTCAGGTGGAAGCTGATGATGAGTGTGAGAGTTGGGAGGATGAATGGAACATTCTACAGGAATCTATCCTGCACAAAATGGTCTATATACACAATCAATTATTTGGGTCTACTGATCTTGTCTTGAGTGTAAGTTGTCTCTGAAAACTCTCTGGATGCATAATTGGCCTTATGGTTTGATAAAAACACTTTTCCTTTTCCGTGTTCATGTGGGAAATTGTAACCACCTATAGTACTATCTTTTTGAAATTTTCCTGATCAACGCGTGGAAAGAATCAGGTACTTGGGAAGTATCTTAGTTACATGTTGCAGGTGCTCTATTTTTGGTGAAACTTGAGAGTTACTGTGTATTTTTCTAAAAAAGTTCTCTCGAAAGATGCCACTGGGCTACCTATGATTATTTTCTTTGCTAAGTAGTTTACCTGATTAATAAATGAAAACATCACAAGAATGGCATCTTGTTATATAAAAATTTTGATTGTGTCCACTGTACATATTTGTATGTTTGGTTTATTTATCATTTTCTCAAACTTTCTGTGTCAAAAAAATGAAACATGGTAGTTGCGAGATTGAAATTTTTGCCGGCAATTTGCTTATTAAAAGAAAATCTCTCTCCCTTTTCCTGTATTTGTGTGGGTTTGCTTCAAGTCATGGATTTTTTCGCAATGTGCCTATACTAAAAATTGTTTGTTGATCGTCTTGACCCCAACAGCTTGGGACCTTCCAAATCTCTGACGCAGACAGATTGCTTTCTTTTACCAACTCTTATACATTGGGAGAAGAAATGATAAGAGGTAATTATCGATTTCTTTTCCCAAGTTAAATAGTTAATTGGTGGTAACTGAAGGAAGAAAATATTTACCCTATCCTTTTGTTTGCAGGTTTAGGGGGTCTATGTGCTTCACCTTTTGACACCAGACTTGCACCAGAGCATGTACTACGCCTTTGCTTGGAGCATGACTAGAAATATGTTCCATTTCACAACTCAGCTTGCAAATACAATGTTTACAAGGTTTTGCAAACTTCATCACCATATTGGGACAACAGTTGTTATTAATTTCATCATTGTAGTTTTCATTTCCTCATATTTTAATGTTCTATTTTTCTCTTCCAAACCATTTATAGAGGATTCAAATGCTCTTGTTACATAAAAAATGGTGAAGGTACTTACATCTCTTAAATAGCGGGTTCATACACTTCTGAGTGAGTGGGAAGATCACCCTGGTCTACAGAAGGTCGTGGATATGATGGAAATGCTGTTGGCTATTCCTCTGACAACTTCTCTAGCAAAGGTACTCAATATAGTTAGTCATGGTCAAATTATTTTGTCAAATATTATAGTTTCCATCACCTTTCAGCTTTTTACCTGTTTAATTTTTATTACATTTCATTCTATTTTGGCTTACAGATCTGCTGGAACCCATTACTGGTCTGGTGTGTGCATGGCAAAAGATGGAGTTTGATTATTGGCCTGCATTGCTTGATGAGGTGCAAGATCAGTATGAAAATAATGCTGGGAAGGTATGTTTACCTGGATAATAATTGTTTGAGTAAGAACTTTGCTATCTATATAGAACTAATGGTAATAGCAGCTATAAGTTCACACTATTTTTGGCTTATATTATGTGAGGAATTAGTATACAAAAAACCTTCCTCCTTTCAGCATGTTGAAGCATACCATTATATAGTATAGTGTCAAATATAAAAAACAAGATAAAAGCAGAGGAAGCAGGTGAGACTTCATTTTGGCTATCTTGCAACCATATTCTATATTTTTGCAGTTTGTTTTGTATAGATACTATTTGCATTTTTTACAGTAGTTTCTTGAAATTCTCTAAGTAGCTTTATTGTATGTATTAAAAAGAAGAATCATCTATTCAGTTTGACTATTGTACACTTCTCTCTGCTGCCAACTTCCTCCTGTAATTGCTTCTTTCCTTTGTGTAATTCACTGGGAAACTTGAAAGTTGCTGTGCAAAAATGAATGCGTTTCTTTCTAGTGTTTGGTGGTGATAAGACTGGTCCAAGGAATTTCAATTATAATTAATGTTTTTGGTTTCATTAAATTTTTCTTGACATTCAATGGGTGCTGACTTCTACCCAATGCAAGTAGACTTCTTGCTCCTTGGTGGTGATCTATTCCATGAGAATAAGCTGTCAAGGTCAACACTAGTTAAGGCAATTGAGATTCTCCGTCGCCACTGCCTTAATGATCGACCTGTGCAGTTCCAAGTTGTTAGCAACCAGACTGTAAACTTTCAAAATGCATAAGGACTTATTATGCATTTAAGCCTTCTTCTTTTTTTAGAAAATTACAAAATCTTTCTCTTTTTTAAGGTTGGAAATATTGATGTATTATGTATGACTTGGCTATGCTAGTGCATGTCTAATTTCTTGCTCATGGCTAAAGTAATAAATTTGATTTGGTTGCACCGATGAGTTGAGGTTTCCAGTAATCTTACGCTATTTTGTGAAACCATTAAACTTCTGCTTTTGTGTGTTTTCTTTTTCAGTTTCATTTCTGAATATAAAACATGGTTATGTTGCACTATCTTTTCTTTTCCTTTCCTTTCCTTGTTCAATATTAAAATTCCTGGAAACACTTTGGCTAAAACCATAAATTTATGTTCATAATGGTAGCATCTGGTGTGTGCACACATATAGACTTAAGTAGTCATACATGGAAAAATGCATCACTCACCAAAATATCATTTTTCCAATTATAGATAATATTTTTTATTCATAACAGCATGTCAATCTTAACAGATTTGGTCATGTAAATTATGAAGATCCTCACTTCAATGTTGGTTTGCCAGTGTTCAGCATTCATGGAAACCATGATGATCCTGCTGGAGTGGTATGGATATTATAGTGATTTACTGTATTTTACATTTTCTAATTTTTTGAGATGCTCCAACTTCCTGTTTGCTTAATTAGCCATCGACGGCTAACTTTGTTTGTATAGTTTATCGATACCAACTTAATGCTTGTACTTAATACATGATAAACCATAGAAATGCCCACAAAGCTATACACAAAGTTTTCTTGGCTTTATAACATACAGTTTGCTACAGGTCTGTTTGTGTGCACAGGTCTGTTTGTGGATATGTAGGATGAATGACATATGACAATATAGGATGAATGACATATGCCAAGTATATTTTTTTTAATTTTTGAAACTATTATACTTGGCGGTCAAAAACCGTCAAGTATATATTTTTTTAATTTTAAACCTATTATACTTGGCGGTCAAAAACCGCCAAATATAGTTATATGCATATTTGGCGGTTAAAAACTGTCAAATATATTTTTTTAATTTTTTAAAATTATTTATACTTGACGGTCAAAAACCGTCAAGTATAGTCATGTGCATATTTGGCGGTCATAAGACCGCCAAATATTCTAAATTGACTATATTTGGCGGTGCCATTGATGGCGTTTTTAAGACCGCCAAATATATACATATTTGACAGTCAAAGACTGCCAAATATATACATATTTGATGGTCAAAGACCGCCAAATATGGCATTTTTTCTTGTAGTGTATGCCTTTGGAATGCCTCATTATTTTGTAAAATAACAAAAGGAAAGCATCTAACATCTAAGCTAATAGTGAAACTATCAATGTTGCCTCTATCTCTCCACTGGACTACGAATAGGCTCATCATATCACTCATGGCATTGTCTAGCTGGAACAACTAGATGAGAAATGGAAGCCTAGAGGTTACCCAACCCTTGTATCGATCATCTATCTATAGGTTAGGATCATGGAATAGATTCCTCTTGATTGTCTGATGTGGCTAAGAGTCCCTCACATGCTCCAGATAACAAGCAAACAGTCTCCCAGGTTCGTACGCAGTCACCGAATCCCTATTATCGATGTAGTCTAGCAAGGTCACAGAGGGAACTATGGGTGAAACTCGCCAAAAGCATGCACATGATAGAGTTCTTGATTGTCATGTGCTACAAACTCCACCATGGATAGTACCAACGGATCAGAGTATCTGTAATGGCTGAAAACCAGTCAACCCGAGAACAAAACCTCTAAAGTCACCTCCTCATATGAAGTTGAGGACCATAATGGAAAATCCCCCTCAGACGGTGCTCAAATAGATAGCCTCTTCTTGTGGCCAAATATGAAAAGAAAAAATAAGAAAAAATAAGAAAAGCTTGCTAAGTCAAAAACCTAAAAAGGTGGCTTAGGAAAAAATTAAGGCAATCCCGCTAAGTTGCAAAACTAAAAGGGCAGTTTAGGTAAAAGTTAGGACAGGAAAATAGGAAAGAAATAAAAGAAAAGCTTGCTAAGCTAAAAACCAAAAAGGGCAACTCTAGCAAAAATTCAGACAACCTCTCTAAATCAAAAGATCGAAAAGGTGGCTTAGACAAAAATTAGAGTATAAAAAAATGAACCTGCTAAGTTGAAAACCCGAAAGTGCCGCCAAGGCAAAAATTAGGGTGAAAAGAAAAATGCTTAAAGGAGTAGAAGACTACCGCTGAACGTCTGACTTGGATCGATCCTCACATGGTCCACTTTGATCAATGTCTTAATAAGAATTAAGGGCATTGCGGTTAAATTAGATCCCATCTGAGGAATGATGGTCATAAGATTTAGGTCTCCAAGACCATCTAGTGAAACTAGTAGAAATTTTGCAAGAAGGCAAAACTATAGCAGGCAAAGCCAATCAGACGATGTCTTATCCATCGTATCAGGTAGAGGAATGATCAAAGACAATGTCACCCTACCATATTTGGTGTGAATACCTATGGTAGAAAACAAGAAGTCAAAGAAATTGGTGAGGTCAAACATAGATGGTGTCTTAATGTGAATGATGCTTTCAAAACTTAATGAATGATAATCAAGTATGGTATAGAATTCCTCATACAGAGGGCACAATCCTTGCCTATTAAAATGGAAGACATGATTATGAGAATCCCAAAAAGTCATGCAGTCTATGAGAAAACACATGTCACGCTTTGCATGTCGAAGGAATTTCAAATTGTAGAGACCACTAGATTTGGGTCATTTCCAGTCATTTTTTTTTAAAAGCTTCACGAAAGGTTAAAGAACTTTGAGAGTAGCCTTAGACATGTTGGAAATCATGAAGAGGCATCGAGAAGCATGAAAAAAACTTGAAAAATGAGAGAAGAAGGTGTGAAGGGAAATGAGGAGGAGAAGCTTTTTTTATAGTGCAAAAGTTGAAGTACAAAAGGAAGGTGGAAGAAGGACCACCAATAGGCAGTGGAAGGATTGTCAATTAGCAATCCTACCATTGGTCGGTAGTGGTAGGACAGTCAGCCAGTGATCCAACCACCAGCCGGTTGCGGTTAGGGCAAGAAACCCTTTGACACCTTTTTTCTACATGATCTAACTTCTAATTCACGTATCAATAAGCAATTCTGAGTGGATGACTTCCAAATTTTGTAATTTTATTCATAATTGGATAAATGATGATGTAGAAACAAATTTGAATAAATATGGAAGTAATTTGATCAAAATACACACAATTTAAGAAGTAGTGTACAAAACTAAAAACATAAGGATTTTTACCAAGTCTTTGAAGCTTGTTCATACAACTGATCGATTTGACTTAAGCATAAAAGTTCATATATGGAAGGTAAATGGACAATAAGAAGGAAACCAGCAAGAAAATTAGCTGATGACAGTAATCCTCACTCATTGCCATCATCATCAACATCATCATCAACAAAGAAGGCTACAACCTAAGCCTCAATCTCTCTCTCCAAACAAGTATTCTTTTGATGACTCATCTAATCCAAGCAAGAAGCATACAGTTAGAAGAGCTACTTAAAGTAGACATCATGCATGCATAACTAAATAGAATATCGTTTTACCAGATGCTAGTGAGGCATCTGCAAGACATATCCATGCAAAGCAGCTTCCATCCAGAAAATATGCTTCATGGAAGATTGTGGTACTTACATTGCATTGCATTGCATTTTTTATGACGAACAAAAATTTGAAAAGTAGTAAGAAACACAAAAGAAGTTATAAGATGACTTACCAAATTGGCATCTTGAGGAATGAAAGGAATGGGCGTGGTCGGATCCTCAATGATCACATGCCTGCTGATCTATCTATTGGCATCCTATCTATAGACTACATTGCTAGGGTAGGCCTAGATATCACCAACCACATGACCAGCTGGAAGAGTTGGTGGAATTGGGGGTGGTGAGGTTGCTCAGTAGTAGCAATAAAATAAGTTAGAGGTGCATGTACTAGAAGAGGAAACTCTCGACCTCTTCCTATGATGAGTAAAAGAACTACAATATGACTAGAAGAGCCACACCTGATACAAGTAGAAGGCCGAGGAATTTCATCAATAGCCCAACCAAGCTTAGTGTGAAGTAATGTGGCTCAAGCCCACTCTGCATAAGAGATCGTCATCTCAAGAAACTTGATATCTCTCAAAGGAATACCACTTGTATGATCGTCACTTTAGGTTCCATGGCCAAATCGCCATAATCAATCATCAAAGCAGGTGGTAAAGAAGGAATCTGGCAGTTGTGGGGACCCTTATACCATTCCCAAACTCTATCACCCAAGTGCCGCATCATACTATCGACACATGGAAGAAGGATGCAATAGTTAATATATGGAGCAGCAACCCTCATAGCATTCGACCAATTCTCAACAGGGTTCCACCACTCAGAATGATCCTAGAAGATAGGGGTGTGGTAAAAATATTTATGGAATGAATAAAAACTAACTGTAATGTTTTTACCTTGCTCCAAGCCATGGTATGAATATAATCATGGAAGAAATCTAGCATATGAGACCTCTCAAGCTCCACACGAGGCATAACCCATTTCTTCATCCACAAAAAATAAAAATCCCAACAAGCAGGATGTGATGATTGTAGAACGTGTAACTCATAGGTCCACATTTGTTATGAACAGAGCATAATCAAAAATGGAATTCATAGAAAAGAAACACAAAGGTGTAAAAGAGGAGAAGTCATGTGAATCAATAGTGCAAAACACCAATCGCAGTGATGCCTTGACATTCACGATCTAAACCAAAGAATAACTGACCAAGAGCAGCGCAGCCCAATCAAAGTCCCTCACCTGATCAAGATCATGAAGGGCAAGAAGTAGAGTCAAGAAGGTGGTGTCGATGCATTGGCAAAGAGCATCAGACCAAGTAGATACACGATAAAGCTACGTGCATACTAGTCTACCTCGATTAGAGTTAGACTCGATCTCCTGTTGATAGGTGTCTATTTATGTATTGCTTTCATATCAATTCATCTATGTTTCTTTGCTATATTCCTTGGTATTTTCATGTTTTTGTGTGGTTTTGATGTTTGTAGGAGTTTTGGAGCAACTTGCACAAAAATGGAGTAAAACCCTTCACTTTCACCTCTGCTAGTCAACCAATTTCTCGGAGTTGATTGTATCGATATACAATTAACCGATAACATGCTATATACCATTGAAAAGCTCTCGAAGTCTATTTTCTGGAGAAATTTACGGTTCATGAATTTATGTAGTGTACCGGAAGTTATGATAAAAATGGTATGAGAAGTATTCATTTGTAATTCCAGATATCACTATAGCATGTTATTAAATACGGGGACACTGTAGCAAGTTACTGTAGCAGAGTATATAAACATATTTTAGGGTTTTATTTTCATAACTTGAAGAGGGGAGAACGACTGGAGGAGGCTGCAGCTCTGAATTCTCTCATCTTTTGGAGTTCTTGAAGGAGAAAGAAAGCTTGGAAAGAGGAAGAACTACAAATCTAAGGAGATTTGCAAAATTTGCTAAGTTTCTTCCTTTCCCTTTCATTTTCTGGAATGTTTATTGTATTGTATTGTACGTTTTTGAACATGTGTAACTGAATCTGAATTGGTTGAGGGTGATTTCAAAGCCCTTGATATGGTTTTTGTGAGTTGATTGTGTAAGAAATTGTTATCCAATTCTCTAATTGAAGTTGCTTGTATTTTCCCATATTTAATGCTTATGATTGCTTACTGATTGTATTTGGAATGGCCAACTGAATATAATCTGTTATTGTCTATTGCTAGATTAGAAATCTTGATCCGTAATTGTCTTGAATTTCTAATCATTAGTAGCAAAATTGTGATCAGAGATTGCAATTGGAAAATACAACCTAGGTTAAATAATCCGAACTTGTGTGATTATTGCTTAGATCAACCTATCTTTCTCATCGTAATGCTTCCATTGAATTAAACTTAGAGAGCTTGTTCTAGGTTGTTTAATGGATAGAGATTAAATAAAGAGCTTGTTTTATTTAACAACAAAGTAAGGAAAGATTGGAGTAACAGAGCTTGTTGTTATCTACAGTTGATAACTTCAATGCTGTAATTGGATGACAATTCTACGATTAATTCGTAAATCCATATCTTGTGGTAGAAAAGGATCCCTTAACCAGATTTCTCTCATTGATCTTCCATTCAAATTAACTTCTGTTTTGTTATTCTTAATTTGCATTCTTATTTCATTTAGTTAATCATTCGACAAACCCCCCCCCCCCCCCCCCTGTTTTGTTTATTGTTGCTGAAAAATAACGAATTCAATTAGAATCAATCCTCGTAGGAACGATATCTACTTATCACTTTATTACTTGTGCGACTAGTATATTTGCTAGTTTCGAATGCATCAAGTTTTTGGCGCCGTTGTCAGGGATTGATTTTCTAATCAATTTGTTATTCTGTTTTTACTACTGATTCTTGATTGTTATTTCCTGATTGTTTGTGTTTAGGCTTTTATGTCCGAGGGAGAAGCGGATCAACGACTTAAGAGAATTAAGGAGTTTCTCCAATCCTCGAATTTAAGGCTAAATCGGTCAATTTCAACTCCACCTCCAGAATTTGACCTTGCACGACATACTTCCCTCCCATCTTCTTGCAGTTCAATCAAATCTGAATCAGAAGCAATGGCGATGGAAAACGATCAGACTCTTAAGGGGTTAGCGGCTCCAATTATTGATCAACAACCGCTATGCATAAGCATCAATTTTGAGATAGATTTTGAACTTAAATCTGGACTGATTCATCTCTTGCCTACATTTCATGGTTTTGCAGGAGAGGATCCGAACAAACACCTCAAAGAATTTCATGTGGTATGCTCAAGTATGAAGCCAACTGGTGTTTCTGAAGAGTAAATTAAATTGAGAGCTTTCCCATTCTCATTAGCA
The DNA here is from genome assembly GCA_013180625.2 of Boswellia sacra. Classification (NCBI taxonomy): domain Eukaryota; kingdom Viridiplantae; phylum Streptophyta; class Magnoliopsida; order Sapindales; family Burseraceae; genus Boswellia; species Boswellia sacra. Next base: position 43,415 of record SNVD02013256.1, read on the forward strand.
GATTCGGCAAAAGACTGGCTATACTATCTACCACTAGGTACCATTACCATTTGGAATGAGATGAGTAAACTCTTTTTAGAGAAATACTTTCCAGCCTCGAAAGTTACAAATATTAGAAAAGATATTAGTGGCATTCGACAACACATTGGAGAATCACTTCATGAATATTGGGAGAGATTTAAAAGGTTATGTGCTAGCTGTCCAAACCACCAAATTAGTGATGGACTCCTAATTCAATATTTCTATGAGGGTCTCTTACCAATGGAAAGGAGTATCATTGATGCTGCTAGTGGTGGAGCACTAGTTAATAAAACACCAAACGTTGCAAGACATTTGATTAGTGACATGGCAGCGAACTCCCAACAATTCAGCAGTCAATTTGAGCCACAACTACCAAAAAGAGTAAATGAGGTAAGTACTTCAAACATTGAACAACAACTTTGTGAACTTACCTCTCTTGTAAAAAAAATGGCTGTAGGACATATGCAGCAATCTTATGCATGTGGAGTATGTTCTGTCATGGACCATCCAACCGACATGTGTCCAACTTTGCAAGAAGGAGATACAGAACAAGCCAATGCCATGGGTGGATTTCCAGGACAACCAAGGCAAAGGTATGACCCTTTCTCCAATACTTACAATGCTGGATGGAGAGATCACCCTAATTTAAGATATGGGAATCATCAACCAATTGCCCCAAATGCCATACCAAATCGACCACCAGGTTTCAATCAACCAAGGGTGCAGCAACCATTTCAAGCACAACCACAACCAGCACCACAACCAGCTCCACAAAATTCAGGTATGTCTCTCCAGGATATTGTTAAAGCACTTGCCACTAACACAATGCAATTTCAGCAGGAAACTAGGGCAAGTATCCAAAACCTGGAAAATCAAATGGGACAATTGGCCACTAACATGAGCAAATTTGAGAGTCAAAGCTCAGGAAAATTACCTTCTCAGCCGGTGATCAATCCAAGAGAGAATGCTAGTGCTGTAACTTTGAGAAGTGGGAAGCAATTAGAGATTCCACCAAAGAAATCACAAACTGATGAAGGGGATGACACCACTTCCACCATGAATAAAACATCATCTTCTAAGGTAAATCCTAAAACTCATATTCCTTCATATGTTACTCCCCCACCTTTTCCTAGCAGATTTGCAAAATCAAAGAAGGAGGAACAAGAACAGGAAATCCTGGAAACTTTTCGCAAGATCGAGGTGAATATACCACTTCTGGATGCTATCAAGCAAGTACCTCGTTATGCAAAATTTCTGAAGGAGTTATGCACCAACAAGAGAAAGTTGAAAGGAAATGAGAAGGTAAGTGTGGGGGAAAATGTTTCAGTTGTATTGCAAAGAAAAATTCCTCCGAAATGCAAAGATCCAGGTACGTTCACCATTCCATGCACCATTGGTAATACCAATTTTGAAAGAGCTATGTTAGATTTAGGAGCATCTAATTAATGTCATGCCCTATTCTATTTATGCTTCCTTGAATCTTGGACCCCTTGCGGAAACTGGTATTGTAATTCAACTTGCTGATCGTTCTAATGCATATCCCAAGGGAGTTGTGGAAGATGTGCTTGTGCAGGTGAATCAATTGGTATTTCCAGCAGACTTTTATGTTCTTGAAATGGAGGATGAGACATCTTCCAATCCAACACCGATTCTTTTGGGGAGACCATTCTTGAAAATTGCCCGAACTAAGATTGATGTTAATGATGGCACTCTCACCATGGAATTTGATGGCGAGGTGATCGTTTCAATATTTTTGAGGCAATGAGGTACCCTAGTGACTTGGATTCTGTTTTTGCAGTGGATGTTATTGATTCTTTGGCACAACAACTTTTTGAGTTAACTCACAAGGATGCATTGGAAGTAGCCATTAGTGAGCACATAGGGGCAGAAAATTCCAGAGAATCGAGAAAGTTGATACAAGTGTCTACAGAAGTAGAGGAAGCTGTGGCAAGCTTGGATGAGACTATAGCTATCACCACAAACAGGTATGATGTTTCGTACATTGAATTACCTTTATCTAATGAGAAACTTCTTCCCTCTGTGATGAAAGCACCTGCCTTGGAGCTTAAGCCTCTTCTAGATCATTTGAAGCATGTATTCCTTGGTGAGAAAGATACTTTGCCAATCATAATAGCAAAGGGCCTTGCACCATTGCACGAAGAGAAACTCATCTGAGTGCTTCAAGATCACAAAACAACCATTGGGTGGACAATCGCTGACATCAAAGGTATTAGTCTAGCCGTATGCATGCACCGCATCTTGTTAGAAGAGGGATCCGAGCCCACTAGAGAAGTACAATGGAGGTTGAATCCTCCGATGATGGAAGTTGTCAAGAAAGAAATCCTGAAATTGTCAAGAAAGAAAGAATGTCCTTTTTAGTAAGTCCTGAACTGATCATGTAGGCCTTCCCTTCGCTGAGGGGTGAGTACTTACTCCCATCAATCTCTATACCAAGTGGCATGTATTCACTTTGATCCTCTTCTTTGCTCAGTGGTGAGTAATCACTGCCATCTATTTCCATGTTGAGAGGTAAGTATTCACTCTCCTCCTTCCCCTCGTTAAGTGGCAAATGGTCATCTTCAACCACCTTTCTTTTGCCAAGTAGTGAGTACTCTATCTGAATGTCTTCTCCTTCAAAAGGCCTGTACTAGCTCTGAACTCTTCCTTGCTCTCACAACTATCATGATCACTGGCAAATTTATAGAAAGTCCCTACTTGCCTTCTAGCTTTATTCTAGGTAGCTCTTACCTCTCTTTTCCTCTCTCCTTTATTTCCCTCAATCTCCTTCGACTCTTCACCTCTTTCTGCTCACCTTATAGGTGTTTCTCCCTCACTCTTGGACATTACTGTTTCCTTTGCCAATTTCTTGCCTTCTTCAAAGATCTCACTGACTTTATTCACTATTGCCTTTAACTTCTCTTCAACTTAGGCCTTCATCCGCCTCTCTTCTTCCTCACCATTACTCTATGCTTCTTCAAAAGAATCGAGCATCTATTGCTCAAATAAGCCAAAGCCAACCATATAGGTATGAGGCACATTCCTATAATTAGGAAGTGGATTACGCTTCATATTTGGCTCTTTTTCTAGGTCAGGAATCCCACCACTATCAATCAGATTTTGCACCTTATGTTTCAACTTGGCATACCCATCAGACTGATGTTCGTACACGTGGTGAAAGTTATGGTACCCTCTATTCTACATAACCTATGGTACCAACTTGGGTGCTCTTTAGCTGGTAATGGCATCAACTCCCTTTGTGCTTTCACACTAGTGAACACTTGGGACAAAGGCTTACCCAGATTGTTGAATTTCCTTGGTGGCTTATCTACCACACTCACACTAACATTCTTGGTACCCAAACTGCCAGTTTGATTGGAGTTTCATATATTTTTCTTTAGGAGGGCCTTTTTCCATTTTGTTTTTACACTTTTTATCTGAACCACACTACCATATAGTTCTTTGAAACTCCTAATTAGAATTCCAAACAATCTTTCTTTAATGGTTTGCATGTGCACCACTAACCATAATCTGAATTTGGTCCTTTGGTATGACGGTTCATTAAAGTTGCTGCCTTTGCCCTCCACCTAGCTAATTACACAAAGAATGACTTGTGAGACATCTGTTGAGTGTCCTTTAGATCTTTTAGAGTTGTCTCACATTGGATGCTATTAGGGATGTAGAAACCTGGGGTTGAGCCAGAGACCTCATTCCCTGTCCCTAGCCTCGGCAAGATATTTCGTTCCCCATCCCCAAAAAATTTCCCAGATAAATTGGGGCCGAGGAATGTTATACCAAGGACGGGGAATTTAATTCCCTGGGTATTTACCTGATTTTCAATTTTTTTAATCAAAACATTAATATATTACTTATATTTGGTTTGCCACTTAAATCTAAAACAGAAGCGCAGCTTGGTCGTAGCACGGTACCTTGTTATCAAATTTAAGCGAGGTTCGAGCCAGTTAGTCAGCATGCAGTATCATTCTTTTTATAATTTAACTTCTGTTTTATAATTTGGGTGCCATTTCCCCTCAACAATAGAGGCTTAGCCTGGTGGTTGTATGGCACTCTGAAACCCATCAGTTCCCAACTTCAACCCACATTATCGCGCTAGCCTTCATTTTTATTAATTAAATTGGAATTTGGGTTAGGTTGGGCTATAGTTATTGGACATCATCAATGTCTAATTGCATATATAATTAGATTTAATAAGATTGGGCTAGATATTAAATACAAAATTTGTGAATTTGGGCCCAAACTAATTGCCTATATAATGGATTTCAATTTAAATCATATTAATTGTGCATTACGAGTCAAGTCCAGGCAAAGGAGTATGATCCCTACCCTCTTCCTGGCCCCGAGCCATCCCCAAGAAAATACTCCCTATCCCCGAGCCATTCCTAGGGCATTGCCAGGCCAAGGAGCCAGGTACCTGGCTACGACCAAGTACAATTGCCATCCCTGTATGTAATGTTTGTATCTATCGTAAACTACTCATTCTAGCTCATTCTAACCCTCTTTCACAGTATTCTCCAATTGGATATACCACTTCATGGCATTCCCATCCAGGTATTACACAAACATTTTAACAATGAGTTCTTTAGTGAGCCTAGTGGTTCTTATTATAGTAACATTTTGAACTTTGTTGGGAGGCAGCACCATCCCATCAACTGCATATTCTCTAGGTCCTCTAGTCCATCGACTCCCTTTTTCTTGACTAAAGCCTGTAACTTTTACATCTCTTTGACTAACTTTTTATAGCCAATTTCTACTCTTTGGCCTTCTCATACTCTTCTTTACCGAAAAATCCATCGTCATGGTGTTGACCATCATTACTACTACCGTTGTTTTATCCATTGTCTCCAATCCTCTCCGTTCGTATTGTTGTTGTTGTTCTAAGATCCTGATCCATGGGGATTCTAATTATTAGTACGCAGATTCACGGATATTTTCCTATTAATAGTATTAGATTGAGTCTTCATGAATGCGGTCAAAGTCTCATCTATAGTAGCGACTATCTTTACCAAATTGTCTACCTTCTATCGTATGTTCTTCATATCATCATTTGCCTTTTGAGGTCGATCCCCCTTGCCCTCCATAATGTCAATCCTCTGTAGTCTGCCTTGTCTTCTTACCCAGTCTATGATAGCTACCAGGAAAATTTGTTAGCATGATGAATGTATGCATGTATGCATGAATGCAATGCATGCTCATACATTCACATAACATAGAACCAGATATATTACTAGAGCCTACCAACCTTGTTTCACCCGTATAGTAAGTCTTTTTTCTAGGGTTTTCGGCCTTCATCCTATAACGCCAACAGGGGACGTTAGATCAAATTAAAAACTATCTCTAGTATTAGATTGGATTGACATGGCATCCATATTGCCAAATGTTCTCAAAGACAGAGTTTTAAGAGGTCCGTTGTGAAACTGCCGTATGTAATTGCCAAATCACTCACACTTTTGAATTGAGATCCTAAGACATTCCATTCTACTCAGCGGCACACAAGCGTTGCATGACCAAAACCGACTCCTTTGTTAACCAAGACAACTATCAGAGGGAGTTTGACGTCATGTAAGCCTTATATACGCAAACAAAATTGGCCACGCCTTGATTTATCATGGCAATGGCCCAATAACAATTGACATTGAATTTTGATTGGATTATACACAATTAATCAGTGCATTGAGGAATGGCCATCAAGTGTTTATACATGGCATATGCGGCTTGTAAAAAGGACACGTTACTGTCACTGGGTTCGTTTGGTTTCAAAAGTTTCACTTGTGTCAAACTGAAGATTCTAGTGACCCTATAGGATAATTCCTAAGCTGATTACATGGCACTTGGGCCAATCAAGTTCCATGGTTTGAGCTCCTCTGAGCAAGAGATGCCCTTTGGGTTGGTCTCTTTTTATACCAACTAAACAGTGCGTGCTCAAAGGTGGTGACACCGATATGAGTCATCCAAGGCTTGAGTGGAACACAAGGACTAGCCGCACTGATGCCATGCAGTTGAGAAAAGGATAATTTTGTGCTTTGTAAGCAAAGGTGCAGTGATGCAAAACAATAATCAAGAAAAGAAAACCTAAAGCCTCAACATTCCCCATCAGAATTAGCTTCTCTTAAGAAGTCCCTAGTGGAGTCGCCACTGTGGGTGGGAGTTCCTCTTTCTGCTAGCAAGCCCTGACCCAAGCCATGGAGGCTAAGTGGATCATACTGGGAGAATGCTTTAGGAGTCACCGCCGAGGTAATCTAACCATGGGACTACGTTTTTAAGTGACCATAGCTCGATCCCTTGCTTATGGACCTAAACCACCTTTGCCCTTTAAAAAGGGATTCAACAAACTAGGTACGAATCTTTGATCCGCCCAGACAAAGTTTGATGTCCACTAGGGTTCGTTGAGGCTATGGTGTTCGATTAGTAATTATTGTCTATTTAGATCCTAATTTATTTTAAAAGCACATGACAAATTTTATCTTTCATTGCATGTGAGGTGATTCAACCATAAGCAAGGAACTAAACATTAAATATTTATTCAATCAAACATGAGATAAGACGAGATCATGATAATATCTACTTCCCTAATGCGATAAAGTAAGTTCAAAAGCAAGGATAAATAAAGTTAAAGGAATTGAAAGCAAAGCACTCCAAGTGTTATTCCCACATCAGCCAAATGAGCCATATACTGCGAAAGGGATCTACTATTGGAGAATGGATCCTTGGCAATCAATGCGAATCCATCCATTTCCAAGCATCCTTATGGCCATACCAACGCCTTGACACTTTAGTGTTGGACCTTACTTTTACATCCATCTCAATCAAATTTCCCACCAAACAATGCTGGTCTATCTACATTCAGCATCAACAACTCACCCTTTCGAACCTCCAATCTTGAAGGCAAACATCTTGCCATCAATGCGGCCCATTTATTGTTCATCACTTTCAACATCGTTAAATCAACATAGAGTGGTAAAATGGGAAATGAGCGTCTTGCCATCAACACAAGACCACTCACCATCCATTCACTCTCAATTTCGCCAAGTATCTTCAAAACATCATCAACAACACAATAGCAATGTATAAAAAATCAACATGCACTGCTAAATAAAGAATGAATCTTAGAGACTCGACTAAACTTAAAGGTGCTAACTATCCTATTACACTAATATTCATTTCATACTTATTAAACATTGTAAATCATGTAAACAACACATAAACATGTTGTAACCATTAAACATATTGAAACAACGCATTTGCCATACAAATTAGACATGTGAATGAAAACGAAGATGACTTAAAACTTACAAACATGCTTTCATAAAGCACACACATTGTTTTGATCATATAAACTAAATTAAATTCTCATTAACTAAACAATCTAAAGGGGATAGCCCCTTGTTCATATGTTATCATGCATAAATACTCCATAAAACGAGAGAAAACACACATGCATTGCAAGCTACCACAAGAGGAAAAAGGGCATTTAACTGACCAAGATCGTAATAAAGTGTCCAAATTCGTAATAAATGTAAAAGTAGCACAAAAAAGTGCTCATAAACTCATATTTTGACTAGAAAATTACAAAATGAGGCATATAGACCATATTACTAAACAAACTGCACAGAAATCATATATATCAAGTACGACACATAGTAAGGCATAAAAACACGAAGAAAAGCATGAAAACATAAATAAGATACGCATGTAATCATAGAAAAGAAGTAAGAATGCATTCATTACCCTTAGGCCCAAGAATTTGTCAAAACAAAGCTAGAGTGTACAAAACTCAAAGAAATGAGGCTCAAAAGCTTACACAATGTTAAAATGTGTAAGGAATAGTGTTTAGAGGCTGTGAGAATCGAAGAAATGTAATGCATGCACTCCCAAGTTGACTTGCAACCCTTTCTTCCTTGAAAAATGGTTTTTTTTGGACTATGGCACAAGTGGCGCATGCTAGTTGAATTGGCGCACACTAGTACAAACTGGTGCATGCTAGTATGTACAAGCGCATGCTAGTTTAAATTGTAGCAGGCACGTAGCCCTAGGTGAAGGAAATATGGTTCTACTTTCCTTCGGTTTCGATCATAAGCTATGGTTTTTTATGTTTTTGCACACCGAACTCCTTTTCGACTTGGGTTTTTTGGTTTATCATCATTGAGCTTTAAAACCATAAACGACTATCCAGTGCTTGCATGATGGCAATTTGATCCCTCGCATTGGGATCTAAACTACCCCCATCCCTTGACAGATGGATTTCAAAAGTTAGGTACGAGCCTCTCGCCCACCCAGATATAAATTCGACCTCTATTAAGGTATACCAAATAAGATAGATATACTTAGTCATATAGTCTGCTTAACGTTGTTCATTTCATGAACACATTATTCAATTTATCTCCTTTAAGCATGTAAGTTGATTTTCAATCAATGAAAATTGTATATTCATATGTAGAGGGAGGTTAGGGGACAAGATTACATTTCCTTGCAAACATGGGGGAATAGGAGGAGGATTACATCATTTGTTATTGAACAATAAAATAAAGCAATTCTACTTCTAAACACTTCAAATATCATATTCATTCATTTGTAATATTCATAGCATATTCATGCAAATCATATCTTCAATAAAAGCAATCAATGCGAGATTCAATAAATAAGGAATTCCTCACTACCATATGTGAATCTATTCCATGCTTGTCAAGCCTCTACATGCATATTCATACATACATTCGGTTAATCTAAGTGATGGTCATTCACCATCAATGTGAGTCCGCTATCACTTCATGGCATATTTTCAATCATCAAATTCTAATCACCGTATATTCATACATATATTCATAACAAATCAATAAGAACTCTAATTAAACCCATAAACTAAAATCATGGCAATTCTACCTAAATTTGATAATTCTATCACGATAATTCTACCTAATTAAGATAATTCTATCATGGCATTCTTAATATGGAAATTCTAGCCTAGATATGACATTTCTAGCCTAATTACATCAATCATAGCAAATCTTGGCATTTCTAGCCTATTCATAGTAATTGTAATAAATCATAGCATTTCTAGCTGAAAGTAATGAAACTAGCCTGATATTTCAATCAATCAAGGCAATTCTTACCTAATTCTATGCTATTTTCTAACATGCTTCAAAATAAATAATCATAAGTTTAATTCCTAATCATGATTCTAATGACATGCTCCTTGCATGATTTTGAGACATTCACAAAGAAATAAACTCGTAATCATGTTTCTAGATAAAGGAAGGTTAGCAAACTTCCCTTGACATGGTTTTTCATCTTACAGAACAAATAAGAATTAAAACAATTCATAATAATCTTAAACATTGTCTTAAGCATCAAAATAAGTCCTAAACATGCTTAATCTAAAGCAATAAAAATAAAGAAGAAAATAAGAGGGAGAAGAGAGAACTGCTCTCAGGGCGTACCCTTTTTTAGTTTAGAGCAATATAAACATCCAAGAAAATATTGAACTAGAAAAGAACTCTTTGGAAGTATCACAAGTATGTCCTATAGGAGAGAAGAGATTTCTAGATAGAGGTAAAAGTGAGGAGAGGGGCTCCTTTTCTAGTTGAGAGCTGAATTAAAAAATGAAGGAAAAACTAAAAAATGAAGGTTTTAAACGAGATTCTCTAAAATTGAGTGGAGGAGTGCTGATCGATTGTGGAAGGATCATTGGCCGGTGTTGGATAGTCGATCAATTATGAGAGGATCACCAACCAATGGCAGGACAACCTATTGACTGTTTTCCTACTGTCGGCTACTGGCAGCCCACCAAATCCCCATTTTCTCACTGCAATCCTCTTTCGACCTTCAACTGTTCGATCATGTGAAGCTTTTTGACTTCAACTCTGATTTGTGATTCATAAAATTTCGTGAAAACTAGTCATTTGTATTGTTACAATGGTATCTGATTCATCATCATATCTCTTTTGGATTAATTTTTATGGTTTTTCAAAGTCAAATATCAATTTTCAAACTGTTTGGTTGGTTTCTTCTGGACTCTTTTCTTTTTGCTTCCAAGGCCATTTCAGTCTTTTCCATTGCTCATCACACATTTATGCTTCATCATTGAGCCTAAAAAATCTAGTGTCCATAGCTTGCCCCCTACTTTGAAGAAGTTTTCAAAACACAAAGATCAACAAAGTACTCTTACTTGGCCTTTTCTCTTCTATTCTTGGCATCTTCTTCCTCATCTACATTTTATCCAACTTGTTATCATATGCTCACCACTTCAATTCCTACAAAAGAGGTGTGCCCACTTAAGGGCTAATTAGCATCCCTCTAATACATGAAATGTACTCTTCTAGTATGGACAAATGCATTCTTCTAATGCATGGGACATACTCTTCTAGTGCGAACAAATGCATTCTTATAATGTATGGAACGCATCCTTACGATGCATGAAGTGCACTTTGTTAGCCCTAAGGCTACATGATAATTTTGATGATAACAATACACATTGATTCATTGAGATTTACTAACATGTTTATTTATGTGCAAGAATAAGATTATTGAAATAATTGTAAAATCAAGATGAGATTTATTAAAATGAAGTGTTGAAGCTAAGGAGAAGACTACATGTTAAAGGCATCAAAGTTTAAGTACAAGGTTTGATTCAAGGAATGTGATATATGAGCAATGTTCTATCAATTGGTCATATATTTCTCTACAAATGTCCAAATAATGTGATTCTTGAGCCTTTGGAAAACTTACTCAATTTATAACATTTCATATGTTTTAAAGAAATTCAAATTTTAAGTGCAAGATCGTCCAAATCATCATGCAAGGTGAAAGACAAATGGAAGCAGCTGACATGAGCACTGAATACTCTTTTGGACATATCTTGAGCTAGAAAAATCAAAATGACTTGATTCTTGCGGCATTAGAAAGATGACTTAATGGGGCATATTTCATATGTTTTGAAGAAATTCAAATTTCAAATGAAAGACCGACATAATTGATATGCAATTCGGTGGACTGACACAGAGAAGAAAAATCAACTCACATGAGCACCGAATGGTGTTTTGGCCATATCTTAAGATAGAGATATCCAAATTCTTTGAATCTTAATGTTTTGGAAAGCTTATTCAAATATGAAGATCTTTTATGTTTTGAAGAAATTCAAATTTCAAACGGAAGGCTGACAGAATTATCATTCAAGTCGGTGGACTGACACATGGAGGAAAAATCAAGTCACATGAGCACCGAATGGTGTTTTGGCCATATCTTGAGCTACAGATATCCAAATGACTTGATTCTTGATGCGTTGGAAAGCTTATTCAAATGTTCAGATCTTTTATGTTTTACAGATTTTCAAATTTCAAACGGAACATTGACAAAAATGGCAGACAAGATTACGGTTTTTATGGTGGGCAGAAAATTTGGAGATGGTGTCTTCACTTGATTAAGTTCATCTCATTTGCCTATAAAAGGAGCCATTCTCCCATGCATTCAAGAAGTGCAAGAGAAGCATCCATCAAGCCACAAATAACAGAAATATCATTTTTAGAGAGCTTTTATATTATTTATCTACTCTTTGAAGAGAGTTATACTTTTGTTGTAAAAATTATCTTTGTTCTTGTATTGTGGTGAGAGTGAGATATTATTGTAAAGGATAATAGTTATCCTTGAGAGAACTCTTGTTGTGTGTTATCAAGAGTTGAAGGAAGTTGCCTTGGTGAGGTTGTTCATCAAGAAGAACTCTTGGTGTGGTGTTATCAAGGGTTGAAGGAAGTTGCCTTGGTGAGGTTGTTCATCAAGAAGAACTCTTGGTGTGGTGTTATCAAGGGTTGAAGGAAGTTGCCTTGGTGAGGTTGTTCATCAAGAAGAACTCTTGGTGTGGTGTTATCAAGAGTTGAAGAAAAAGTCTTGGTGAGGTTGTTCATCAAGCAAGTTGTAAAGATTTCTACAACTTAGTGGAAAGCTTAGCTCGTGGAGCTAGGAGCCCGTGGACGTAGGCAAGGTTTGCCGAACCACGTAAATTGAGTTTGCACTCTCTCTATCCCTTTCCTCTTTACATTTACTTGCACTTGTGATTGTTCATCATTATTATTCTTTTGATTGCATCTTTGATAAATTCTATTTTCATCTTCTTCACCTTTATTCTCAAAGAAAGATTTAAATAATTTTCATCTTTCAAGAAAAGTTTTCTAAATCCGTTTTTATAAATAAAAACCCAATTCACCCCCCCTCTTGGGTTGCCATACCTGGGTCAACAAGTGGTATCAGAGCAAGGTTGCTCAATTTTTTAAATCTTAATCGATTTTTGAGCTATGGCAACTTTTAATTCAACTTCATATGTTGAGGGACTTTCTATCTCTAGACCTCCATTTTTTAATGGAAGTGATTACTCTTATTGGAAAACTAGAATGAGTATTTTCTTGAAATCTTTTGATTATGATTTATGGTCTATTGTTTTGGAAGGACCTTTTGTTCCTACCAAAATTGAAAATGGGGAATGCATGCTTAAAGAACCTAAAGAGTTTAGTGAAGATGATAAAAAGAAATTGAGTTTGAATGCTAAAGCTATGAATGTGTTATATTGTGCTCTAGATAGAAATGAGTTTAATAGAATATCTACTTGTTCTACGGCACAAGAAATATGGCACACACTTGAAGTAACTCATGAAGGAACTAGTCAAGTTAAAGAATCTAAAATTAGTATGCTAGTTCATAGTTATGAGCTTTTTAAGATGAAACCGGATGAATCAATTTTTGAAATGTTTACTAGATTTATGGATATTGTCAATGGTTTGAAATCTCTCGGTAAATCTTATTCTAATATTGAAATGGTGAGAAAGATTCTTAGGTGTCTACCAAAATCTTGGGAGCCAAAGGTGACGGCAATTCAAGAAGCAAAGGACCTCACCAAACTACCATTAGAAGAACTTATGGGTTCTCTCATGACTCATGAAATCACCTTGAAGAAGAATGAAGAAGAAGATTGCAAAATGGCAAACATGTGCTTCATGGCTTTAAGAGAAAATGAGATAAGTATTCTAAACCATGATCCTAAGCTTTCATATGATGAATTACTTGAAGCATTCCAAAATTTACATGTGCAAGTTGATAAACAAAATTCAAAAATCAATGCTTTCAAAAAGAAGTCAAAAATCATGTTATCTCAATTAGAAGAGTTGGTGGAAATAAATGAAGCTTTAGAAAATGAAAATGAAATTTTAAAGCAAAAAGATTTTGAAAGTTTGGAAAGTCAAATACATTTATTAAAAACTGAAAATGAGATTTTAAAACAAAAGGATTTTGATAAATTAGAGAAAGAAAATGATTTTGAAAAAGGAAAATAATGACTTAAGAAATATTGTTGATAGTTTTACAAAAAGCACAAAAAATTTGAATTCTATGTTACAAAACCAAAGGTGTGTTTTTGATAAAAGAGGGTTAGGATATAAAACTCATAAAAATCAAAAGTATTTTAAAAACTATTTTGTTCATGCATCTTCTAGGAATAATCCTAATCATTCATGTAATTATTGTGGAAGAAAAGGACACAAAATGCATTCTTGTTACATTAAGAGAAATCCTAATTTGAAACAAATATGGATTCCAAAAAGTACCATAACTAACCCCCAAGGACCCAAGAACTTTTGGGTACCAAAAAGTTACTCCTTGAATGTTGATTGTAGAGACAAAGGAGTGGCAAACACAAGTGGTACTTAGATAGTGGATGCTCAAGGCATATGACCGGAGATGCCTCCAAGTTCTCAAGATTATTCATCAAGAAAGGAGGATATGTGACCTTCGGTGATAATGCCAAAGGAAGGGTAATCGAACATGGTGATATTGGTAACCCTTCTTCACCTATTATTGAAAATGTTTTGCTTACATGATTTGATTAGTATTAGTCAATTGAGGCTAATAGATGTGTGATTAAGGATGTTAGTAACAATAAGACCTTATTTGTTGGTAATAGATGTGGTAATATTTATACAATTGATATTGATGATAATAATCATGTAGAAAATTATTTCATTGTTAATCATGATGCTTGGTTATGGCATAGAAGGTTAGGTCATGCTAGCATGGACACAATTTCAAAAATTTCTAAAAATGATTTAGTTGATGGTCTTCCAAAAATAAAATTTGAAAATGATAAGATTTGTGATGCTTGTCAATTTGGAAAACAAGTGAGAACTTCTTTTAAACATAAGAAATTTATTTTAACAAATAAACATCTACAATTACTTCATTTGGATTTATTTGGACCATCAAGAACTCAAAACCTTGGTGGAAAGTATTATATTTTTGTTATTGTGGATGATTATTCAATATTCACTTGGGTGTTATTCTTGAAAACTAAAAATGATGCCATACAAGCTTTTTCAAAATTTATAAAAGGAGTCCAAAATAAAAAAGGGTATTCTATTGTGTCCATTAGGAGTGATCATGGTGGTGAAGTAGACAATGTTGTATTTGAAAATCTTTGTGATGAAAATGGTTTTGAGCATAAGTTTTTCTCACCTAGAACTCCACAACAAAATGGTGTTGTTGAAAGGAAAAATAAGACTATCCAAGAAATGGCTAGGACCATGTTACTTGAAAATAATTTGCCAAAATATTTTTGGGCCGAAGCCGTTAATACCGCATGCTTTATAATCAATAGAGTCCATATTAGAGCTTTAATAAAGAAAACTCCTTATGAACTTTGGAAAGGAAGAAAACCCAACATTGGATTTTTTAAAGTTTTTGGATGTAAATGTTTTATTTTAAACACCAAGGATAACCTTGGAAAATTTGATGCAAAAGCCGATGTTGGAATTTTTGTTGGCTACTCCAACCATAGTAAAGCATATAGAGTTTTTAACAAAAAGACTCTTACTATTGAAGAATCTATGCATGTTGAATTTGATGAAACTAATGTTATTTCTTCAAAGAATTTAGATGATGATATTGTTGAGGTAGAAAGGCAAATCAAGGAATCAAGGCTTGATGAAAAGAGCCAAGATGAATTACAACTTCAACAAGAAAAGCTTGAGGAAGTAATTGATTCTTTCCAAGAATTACCAAATGAATGAAGGTACGCAAAAGCTCACCTTAATGATCTCATTATTGGTGAACCATAACAAGGTATGAGAACTAGATCTTCTTTTGAGAACTTTTGTAATCATTTTGTATTTGTCTCTTAATTTGAACCAAAATCTTTTAAAGAAGCCAAAAATGACAAAAGTTGGATTTTGGCTATGCAAGGAGAATTGAACCAATTTGAGAGAAATCAAGTTTGGGAATTAGTCCCTAGACCCAAATATGACTAAAATCCTTAGTCAAGATAGATTTTGCATAATTAGAAGAGAATTAGGCATGTTGGATATGTCTTAATTTCGCTTTTATATGATAATCTTTGAATGGTACCATATGTTAAGGGGGAGAATATATTTAGGGGGAGTAATTAATTTGATTATATCTTTTTGATGATAACAAAAGGGGGAGAAATGGTTGGATTGCTTATATTCATAACAAGTGTCAAATTTTTATTTATTCTTGATTTTATTTTCATTCTTGATTTAGATATTATTTTAAAGCAATCAATGGTTTGTCATCATCAAAAAGGGGGAGATTGTTAGCCCTAAGGCTACATGATAATTTTGATGATAACAATACACATTGATTCATTGAGATTTACTAACATGTTTATTTATGTGCAAGAATAAGATTATTGAAATAATTGTAAAATCAAGATGAGATTTATTAAAATGAAGTGTTGAAGCTAAGGAGAAGACTACATGTTAAAGGCATCAAAGTTTAAGTACAAGGTTTGATTCAAGGAATGTGATATATGAGCAATGTTCTATCAATTGGTCATATATTTCTCTACAAATGTCCAAATAATGTGATTCTTGAGCCTTTGGAAAACTTACTCAATTTATAACATTTCATATGTTTTAAAGAAATTCAAATTTTAAGTGCAAGATCGTCCAAATCATCATGCAAGTTGAAAGACAAATGGAAGCAGCTGACATGAGCACCGAATACTCTTTTGGACATATCTTGAGCTAGAAAAATCAAAATGACTTGATTCTTGTGGCATTAGAAAGATGACTTAATGGGGCACATTTCATATTTTTTGAAGAAATTCAAATTTCAAATGGAAGGCTGACATAATTGACATGCAATTCGGTGGACTGACACAGAGAAGAAAAATCAACTCACATGAGCACCGAATGGTGTTTTGGCCATATCTTAAGATAGAGATATCCAAATTCTTTGAATCTTAATGTTTTGGAAAGCTTATTCAAATATGAAGATCTTTTATGTTTTGAAGAGATTCAAATTTCAAACGGAAGACTGACAGAATTATCATTCAAGTCGGTGGACTGACACATGGAGGAAAAATCAAGTCACATGAGCACCGAATGGTGTTTTAGCCATATCTTGAGCTACAGATATCCAAATGACTTGATTCTTGATGCGTTGGAAAGCTTATTCAAATGCAGATCTTTTATGTTTTACAGATTTTCAAATTTCAAACGGAACATTGACAAAAATGGCAGACAAGATTACGGTTTTTATGGTGGGCAGAAAATTTGGAGATGGTGTCTTCACTTGATTAAGTTCATCTCATTTGCCTATAAAAGGAGCCATTCTCCCATGCATTCAACAAGTGCAAGAGAAGCATTTTATCAAGCAAAAAGCAAGAGAAATATCAAGTCTAGAGAGCTTTTATATTATTTATCTACTCTTTGAAGAGAGTTATACTTTTGTTGTAAAAATTATCTTTGTTCTTGTATTGTGGTGAGAGTGAGATATTATTGTAAAGGATAATAGTTATCCTTGAGAGAACTCTTGTTGTGTGTTATCAAGAGTTGAAGGAAGTTGCCTTGGTGAGGTTGTTCATCAAGAAGAACTCTTGGTGTGGTGTTATCAAGGGTTGAAGGAAGTTGCCTTGGTGAGGTTGTTCATCAAGAAGAACTCTTGGTGTGGTGTTATCAAGGGTTGAAGGAAGTTGCCTTGGTGAGGTTGTTCATCAAGAAGAACTCTTGGTGTGGTGTTATCAAGGGTTGAAGAAAAAGTCTTGGTGAGGTTGTTCATCAAGCAAGTTGTAAAGATTTCTACAACTTAGTGGAAAGCTTAGCTCGTGGAGCTAGGAGCCCGTGGACGTAGGCAAGGTTTGCCGAACCACGTAAATTGAGTTTGCACTCTCTCTATCCCTTTCCTCTTTACATTTACTTGCACTTGTGATTGTTCATCATTATTATTCTTTTGATTGCATCTTTGATAAATTCTATTTTCATCTTCTTCACCTTTGTTCTCAAAGAAAGATTTAAATAATTTTCATCTTTCAAGAAAAGTTTTCTAAATCCGTTTTTATAAATAAAAACCCAATTCACCCCCCCTCTTGGGTTGCCATACCTGGGTCAACACACTTTTCTAATGTAGACATGTGCATCCTTATGATGCTAAGATGAGACACTCTTAAGTGTACTTACTTCTTAGGGTTTGTTAGCATTCTTTAGTGTGCCTATTCTAAGGGCTTCAAACATTTTTATATGTACCTACTTCTTATGGTTTTTAAACACTCTTTAGTGCGCCTCTTTTTAGGTCTTGTACTTATTCTAAGGGCTTAAAACACTCTTAATTGTACCTACTTTTTAGGGGTTTTTAAACACTCCTTAGTCCACCTCTTCTTAGGGCTTGTGCCTATCTTAAAGGCTTAAAACACTCTTAAGTGCAGTTACTTTCCATGGTTTCTTCTAATGCATGCCAGCTGGAAAAACATCTGTCATACACTGTTTCACAGTCTTTAAATCTTTCATTCTTTATGTGTTTGGCCAAGTATTCTTCATTATTGAACTCTTCAGATTTTGCATTTATTTGGCTTCGTGCCTTTCATTTGAGTACATATTACTTTTTTTTTTTCATTTTTTTATTTCTTCAAACTCACTTGGGAGAATTCCATCATCTTTTGTCTTCTTAGTCTTTAGAGCTTTCTTTCTTCATGCCTTCGACTGAGTATTCTTCATTCTTCCTTCCTTGATCATTTCAGACTTTGCTTTTGTAAGATTTTATATCCTTTACTAAGGAATTATTATCATATTGTTGGTTCTTGAACTCGTTGGGGATTTCTTCACAGCCTTTGCAAGTTCCTATAAAATATCAATCATTTCTTGATAATTTCAAATCAATTCATGGTTTAGCTTGTTCGATGCATTTCTTCAACAGACTACTTTCTAGTCTCTAGAGGAATTCTTTCACATGACTCCGATTGATGATTTCGTGATTGATGTTACTTAAGTTTTCCTTTTAAGTGGCTAAACTATAGCTATGACCAAGTGCTTATCACTGGTTGTATTTGAAAATTCCTCAAACTTTGCATCAATGTAGATGTTTTTCTTCTTCTTTTTTCTTCTTTCTTGTTTTCTTCCTCTCTTTTCTTCTCTTTTTTGCTTTCTCGTTTTCTCACTTCTTTTCTTTCCCTCTCTTCTTTACTTTCTTTTTCTCTCTTTCTCTTCTTTCTATCTCTCGTTCTCTCTTTCTTTCTTTCTTGCTTTTCTTTTCTTGGCCTGTTACCCTTTTCCTCTCATTAAAGGGACCACTAGTCAACTATAGGAGGACCACTGGCTAACAGTTTGCCGATGGCCATTCAAGACCTTCCACATCCTTGATCTTCATATCTTCATTCAGGCACCATTTCTTTGTTTCTTGTCCAATTCGCTTCTTTTTTTTTCCTACACAATTGCCTCGACTTCCTCTTTCTAATGGTGAGTCATCTGATCTATCTTGACTTGAATGAGATCGAATCGGTCTATAGATTGATGTTACAAGGTCTTCTAAAAGACTAAGAGGTGCCCATTGTTTGCGACTTGGATTCCCACACGGTCAACTAGGTATGTATTTTGCCTCATTCTTCATTTTTCCATTTTTTTAGAATTTTCTAGGCATGCATTCATGCAGAGACTTCGATTTCTTGTTTTAGGACTTCCATTAGAATAAGATGTGTGGGTCATTTTCTAGAACCCACAGTTTCTTGGAGATAGGAAATGAGGCTATTAGAAACAGGATTGATGCTATCGATTTTTATGAGTTCATCACCTCACTTCTACATGCCTTTTGGCACACTGATTATCCAGCATTGGTTGCTTCATATGGAAGATGGATGGACATGGCTCATATTTTTCATCTTTTGGCTGGTGAGACAACTATTACATCATTCAATGCCGCCACCTGGACCGGCCTTTCGTGTAGTGGGAGGGTTGTAACCTTTGATTCTTGCATCATGGATTTGAGACATCAAGGAAGGTTGGTATACCAACTTCTCGATTGTGATGTGAAGATCAAGAACAACGTAGCATTTTGGTATAATTCATTATACATGTATTGGAAGAGGAGATCAATTTTGACTTCAGTTGAGGTAAACTAGTTTGCATGTAGCTTCATCATGTATCTGCTTGGTTCAACACTTTTCGCCAATGCATTGAACACTACCTCCTTGACTCTGTTTCCTACCCTCTAAGACCTTAACCCGGTGGGAGACTTTGATTAGGGCCATCTTGCTCTTGGCCAACTATTCTTTGGTTTAGATTATACATGTCGAGGCATCACTGCCATTACTGGTTTTGCTCCATTGATTGAGGTTACTTTACACCTTCATGTTTCTTTTCTATGAATTCTATTCCTGATTCTACTTTGTTCATAATAAATGTGTGCCTATCAGTTAGGTGTTCAACCATTATTGCTTCCTACTTGTTAACAATTTTTCATAGCTAAAAAGGTGGGTTGAACCTCATGGGGAACTCAAGAGGTCTCAGGAGTTCAATCTCTTTTGTGAAATCATCATATTCTTATCATATTTCTATCTTATAGACTCATTTTAAGTGATGGGGGCCCAATGAGAACTAGTCAAGCACTATGAGGGTCACCACTCTATATGTTAACTATTGCATCCTTCTTCCATGTGTTGATGGCATGATGTGGTGCTCAAGTGACATAAGTCTGGAACTAGTAGAAGGGTCTAGAGAACCGCCCCCTTCTACCACCTGTTCTGATGATAGACTCTAGCAATTTGGGCATAGAGCCCAAGGTGATGGATTATACGACTGCAATGCCTCTAAGACAGATCGAGTTTCCTAAGGTGACGATCTCTTATGCATAGTAGGCTTGAGCCACATTACTCTATAGTAAGCCTAGTTGGGCCATTGATGAGATTCCCCAGTGTTCTATTGGTATCGCACATAGTTCTTCTAGCCATGCTGGTAGCTCTTCCACTCATTGTGGGAAAAGGTCAAGAGTTTCCTCTTCTAGTACAGGCACCTCTACCTCATTTGCTGCTAATACTGAGTAGCCTTATCCACCTCTAATTCCACTAGCTATTCTAGCTAGTCATGTGACTGGTGGTCTCCAGGCCTACCTTAGTAATGTAGTCTACACATAGGACAGATCAGTAGTCTACACATAAGTGAGGATTCCACCATGCCCACTCCTTTCGTTCCTCAAGATACCACTTTGGTAAGTCTTCTAACTATATCTTCTTTTGAGTTTCTTATTACTCTCCAAATTTCTGTTAGTCAAAAATATGCAATGCAATATAGGTACCACAATCTTCTAGGAAGCGCATTTTTCAGATCCAAGGTGCTTTGAATGGATATGTCTTATAGATGTCTCACTAGTATCAAGTAAAATAATATTCTATGATTCATGTATTCATGAATTCTATCTTAATAATTTTTCTAACTATATTCTTATTGCTTGGATTAGACGAGGTGTCAGGAGAATGCTCATTTGGAGTGGGAGATCGAGTGCCTTCAGGCTCAGGTTGTAGCTTTCTCTGTGATGATGATGATGATAGTGATGAGTGAAGACTATGACCATCAGCTGACATTCTTATTGTTTTTTGTTTGTTATTGTTCATATAACTTCCATATATGAACTTTTATGCTTAAGTCATAGCAATCAATTGTATAAACAAGCTTCAAAGACTTAATGAAAGATTTTCTATTTTCAGGTTTGTATACTGCTTCTCAAACTATTTGTATTTTGATCAATCTACACCCAAATTTGTTCAAATTTGTTTTTGTGTAATCATTTATTCAATCTTGAATAAAATTACAAAATTTGGAAGTCATGCGTCAAAATTGCTTGTTGATACAGGAATCAAAAGTTGAAAACACTTGAAGGAGCGCGTTAGAGTGCTTTACGCCCTAACCATTGCTGGTCGACGGTGGGACTACTAGCTAGCAGTCCTTCCACTACCTGCCGGTAGTCCTCTTACTACTTGCCTATTTCATATCTTTCTTGCAATATTTAAACACTGCTCCTCCTTCACTTCTTTTTACACCTTCCAATGCTTCGTTTTGCATTTTTCAAGTGTTCTCTCACGCTTCTCAACATGTCTTTGCATTTTCCAACATGTTTGAGGCACGCTTAAGGTTCTTCAACTTTTCTTGAAGCATCTGAAGGATGATGACTGAAAATAACTTGAATCTAGCGGTCTTCATAATTTGAAGTTTTTTCAACATTAGAAGCTTGACATCCCATTTCTTAAGGATTGTACTACTAGTTGGGATTCTCAGGCCACGTATTTTGCTTGAATATGAGGATTTCTTTGCTATACTTGGTTGTCATTCGTCTAGTTTTCAGAGCATCATCCTACCTATTATTGAGGCACCATCAATGTCCAACCTTGTTGACTTCTTTGGCATTCTGTATTCTACCATGGGTATTCAAGCTAGAGTGGGGAGAGTGACATTATCTTCAATTGTCACTCTACTTGAGGTGACAGATAGAACATTGTGTGATTGGATTTGCCTTCTTTAGCTTTGTCTTTTTGCACAGTTTCTATTAGTTTCACCAAACGATCTTGGCAAACCATATCTTGTCACCATTATTCCTCAAATGGGACTCGTTTTCACTACAATTCCCTTGATTCTTACCAAAACATTGATTAGACTAGACCGTATTAGAATTTATCTAAGTCAAAGATTTAGTGGTAGTCTTCAGATTCGTTGGGTAATTTCCTTTTACCCTAATTTTTTCATATGTTGCTGTGAACAGGGCTTTCATCCCGCGAGAGTGATTTTGACCAAAATACTATGTCAAAGCCCATTAAGGACATAAGGGAACATAGAGTAAGCCACAAAGGCAAGCTTGGAGAAACTAAATAGAGTCGTCACCCATGTCTAACCATGAGAAAATTGTGACTAAAGATAGTCTGATCCCTTGCTTCTGGACCTAAATTGTCTTCAACCCTTCAAAGATGGGTTTGAGAAGTTAGGTATGAGATTAAACCTCACCTGGATGTGAATCCAGCCTATACTCAGGTTTGCTAAGTCCACAGTTTTTATTATCTTAATATTTATTCTGTTGATCCTAATTCATTTTAACACATAACTTATTTTATCTTTATGACCATGTGAGGTATGAGCATATTATACATTCAAAGGAAGGAAGGAGGAGAATAGAATTACAATTCCAAAATACATAAGGAATGGGGAAAGGGATGACATCAAGTCTTTGTAAGTGTGCAAAATAAAACAAAGAGATAAAATAAAAGATTTTAAAATAATCCACTTATATTCGCCAATCAACCACAACAGTGAAATAACATGAACAAAAGATATAAAACATGCAATAAAAACATAATTTGAACATAAAAAATTATCATTCAATAATTAAGGCACAAGCAAATGAAATGAACTAAACTAAGCAAAAGATCCTTCTCTATCAACTAAGAGTCCATCTATTACCCATTAAGTCTCAATTCATCATTCATAAAGAAGATAAAAGACAATGTGACACAAATTAGAAAATTCCTAAACTTGCAATCTAAACACCAATCGTATTCATGCCATTTCAAAATATATCTAAATAAAGCATATAATAAGCGTGGCAACCATAGCAACATAATAAAATACCATCAAAGTAATGACTCCTCAACAACAATCATGAGTTTGCCATTACTTATCAACTTCCATTAACCAAGAGAAGAATATAAAGAGAAAGAAAAAATGCATATTTCCACCTAATCATGATTCTAACACTCAAAGAAAGGAATTAAAGCATTCATAATTAAATCATAACCAAATCATTTATAAAACATGTTCTTAGCATGGCATTTCACATGATACATATACCTCAATTGTTATTCATATCAAGATGATGGTCTATAGACACTCAATTTTTTAGGCTCAATGATGAAATGAAGATAAATGTCAAGTGAAAGGAATGATTGGAATGCCCTTCGAAGTCAAAAGAAAAAAGGTGGGAAGGAAGTGGCCGAAAGTCTTAAAAACTAACATATGACTTCAAGAAAAACACAGAAATTAATCTAGAAGGAATCTGCTGATGAGTCATATACAAGTACAAAGCCACATATGTATAGTTTTCATAGAAATTTACGGATTATGAATCAGAGTTGAACTTGAAAAGTTATACACTATCGAACAAACAAAGGTTAGAAGGGACTACACTGCAAAGTGTCAAAATATGAAGGATGAAAGGTGGCCGGCTGTCAAAAAGTCGACCGACTGTCAACCGATAGCCGCCTGACTATCAAACCATGCCCCGACCATTGACCGATAGCCACTCGGTGGTTTGCCAACAACCGTCTAGCTATTGGTCATGTATTTTTTAAAATTTTCAATTAGGACCTTCCTTTTTTTTTTTTGTTTCTTTACTTCATTTTTTAGCTTCAACCCTTCTTTATATAAATAGCTCATTTATCACTTTGCAAAACACACCGATTATTGAGAATAATCATCTCTTCTCTTTCTTGAAGACTTGCTTGATAATTTGAGAAGTCTGTTCTATTGCTTTAAACCTAGAAAGGATACATCTTGAGAGTGGTAAATTACCATGTTTATGATTTATTCTGATGCTTAGATGCATGATTAGGGTTATATAGAGTTGTTCAACTTTTTATTTGTCTTGCAAGCTAGAAATGCTTGTGAAGGTAAGTCATCTTTTCCTTATTTATCTAGAAACATAATTAGAAGTTTATTTTCTTTGCAAATTTTTAGAATTATGCTTAGGAGTACATGCTAGAATCATGCTGGGAGAACTTATGATTGCTCTGAAGTATGCTAGGAAATAGCATAAAATAGTTATGAATTACCTTAATTGCCCTTGAAGCCTTTGGTTGAGCTAGAATAGCTTTGTTTGATTTTGATTGAATGATTTAGGCTAGAAATGTCATGATTTGTTATAAATGGATATGAATTATGCTAAAATAGTAATAGGCTAGAATGCTATCATAGAAATATCAAATATAGGTCGAAGTGCCACGATTCTAGATTATAGGCTTAGTTAGAATTCTAATTGATTGATATGAATGCATGTATGAATATAACATGCATAAGCATCAGATCTTTGAGGCTCAAGAATGAAGTAAAGATGAATGTGCAGAGAAAATGACCAAAATGCCCTCGAGAGTCAAGAAGAGAAGGGTGAAAAGAAGCTGGTGAAGAGTCTGGAAAACTAACACGTGACTTTGGAAATCACATAAATTAACTTGGGAGGAATCTAGTGATGTCATATACCGTTGCAAAGCTACGGATGTCTAGTTTTCAAAGGAATTTACAGATCATTAATCAGACTTGAACTGAAAAAGTTATACATGATTGAAGGGATGAAGGGCAGATAGGTCTGCATCGAAAGATGATAAAAAAAAAGAAAGGGGCCTGAAAGGAAATTAGCTGGCCAACCATCAGACAGCCACCCGACTGTTAGCCATTAGCTGAGTGTCCATCATATGGCTGCCTAGCTATCTATAGATGGCCACCTGGCCCTTGGAAGCTTATTTTTGAAAATTTACTTTGGGATCTTCCATTTTCATCTCCATCCCTCTCCTATATAAACCTTACTCCTCTCATTTTACAATTCAGACCAATTGTCGAATGTAATCATCTCTT
Source organism: Boswellia sacra (assembly GCA_013180625.2). Lineage (NCBI taxonomy): Eukaryota > Viridiplantae > Streptophyta > Magnoliopsida > Sapindales > Burseraceae > Boswellia > Boswellia sacra. The sequence goes on from SNVD02013256.1 coordinate 68,320, forward strand.
TCTCCCTTCTGAAGACACACTCAAGAATTTGAGAAGTCTTTTCCAATATAATTTTTTAAACATTCTATTACTATAAATCCGAAAAGGGTACATCTTGAGAGCAGTTTTCTCTTCTCCTCCATATTTTCTTCTTTAATTTTCTTGCTTAGAATTGAGCATGTTTAGTTTATTTATGCTTAGAATAAGCATGTGTAGGACTTTATTTTGATGCTTAGAAGCATGTTTAGGGTTTTATGAATTGTCTAACTTTTATTTGTTTTGCAAGATCGATAAGTATGTCAAGGTTAGTCTGCAAACTTTCCTTTTTTATAATCATGCTTAGGAATTTACTTTCTTTGCAAATGCTTAAAAACATGTTTAGGAGTACATGCTTAGAATTATGCATAAGAGCACATGATTAGAATCATGATAGAACTTATTTGCTTTGATGAATGCTAGGAAATAGCATATAATAGATAGAATTATCATTTTGCCCTTGAATGCTATTGATTGTTAGATGTTTGAATTAGGCTAGAAATGTCGTGATTAGGTTAGAATATGCCATGAACAGCATGTTAGGCTTGAAATGCCATGATAATTAATATGAATAATGCTAGAATAGCAATAGGTAGAATACCATGATAGAATTTATCAAACCTAGGCTTGAATACCATGACACCAGGTTATGGCATTGTTTGATTTATAATTTATGAATGTACGAATGTTGTATATTATGAAGTGTAATTGTATGATACCATGAAGTGATAGTGGACTTACATTGATTGTGAGGGACCATCACTAAGAATGTATACCTTAGCTATGGATACGTAAGAAGCTTGAATAGACTCACATATGGTGGTGAGGAATTCATCATCTATTAAGTTTCAAATGTATGGAACATTATATTATTGTTGAATAACAATGTTATAATCCTCTCCCCTTCCCACATGTATGACAGGAATGTAATCTATTCTCCTCCCTCTTTCTTTGTATGAATATATAACTGCTTTGATTGAATAATCACTCAACATGTTTAACAAAGAAAAGATGAAAATGTGTGCATAAAAAGAATCATTTAAGTGGACTAAGTAATAACATGAGATATTTTTATTTGGTATTTTCCAAATAGAGGCTGGATTAACATCTGAGTGGGTCGAAAGAGTTGTACCTAACTTCCTGAACCCATCTCTAAAGGGATGAGGGTAGCTTGTGTCCCAAAGCGAGGGATCGGATTGCCCCCATTCATTCCCAATTGAATAATTACTTCGCGACTCCTTTCTCCAAACGTGCCCATGACTCATTTGTGTTCCCTTAAGTCTTGAAAGAGGCTTTGACATAGTGTCGTGGTTACAAACACTCTGGCAGGATGAAAGCCTTATTCATGGCATGTTTAATTATATGATGCCATGAAATGATGGTGGACTCACATTAGTGGTGAGGGACTATCGCTTATAATGATAATGGAATGTATGAATATACTTATAGAGGCTTGATAGACTCACATATGGTGGTAAGGAATTCATTATTCATTGAGTCTTGAATTGATTGCTTCTATGCAATTTATTGTGAGTGAATGTATGAAATATGTTATTCAAAGTGCTAGAAGTAGTTTATTTTTATTATCAAAAAATAATTGATGTAATCCTCTCTCTATCCCCCATGTTTGAAGGAAATGTAATTGAATTCACCTCTGTCTTTTTTTGCATTAATATACAACTGCTATTGATTGCATATTACCTCACATGTTTAATGAAGAATAAAACTTGAAATGTGTGCATAAAACAAACAACCCTAAGTGGATTATATAGCAACATTAGCTATTTTCATTTGGTATATCCTAGTGGATGTCGGATTTTGATCGGAAAGAGGAGAATGGCTGGTACCTAACTTTCCAAACCTGTCTCTGAAGGGATGAGGGTAGTTTAAGTCTTGAAATAAGGGATCGAATTTCCCCCATTCACTCCCAATTGAAGAATTAGGTAGCAACTCCATTTCTCCAGACGTGCCCATAGCTCATTTGCTTTCCCTTAAGTCTCGAAATAAGCTTTGACACAGCGTCGTGATTGCAAATGTTCTGACAGAATGAAAGCGCCGTTCACAGTGGTGACTCCATTGAGAATAAGGGAAGTTGATTCTGATTGGGATACCAAATTCTAATAGGTCATATTGATATTTTGAGTCCTTGCATCACTACACTTTTGCACACAATGAGCACAAACTGCCTAAACTATCCGTGTGGCATTGGCACTAGAAGTCTTTGGCTCAATTCGCCCCTTAGATGACTCATGTTGATGTCACCACCTTTGAGCACGTACTATTGAATCGGTATAAAAAGAGACTGGCCTAATAGGGCATCTCTCACTCGAAGGAGCGCAGACCATTGGTCCCTTAAGACTCAGGCCCATATAGACGACTCTAGAAATTTCTAATAGGATAAGTATCCAAATCCTATGTTGAAATGCATGTCTATGGATCTAAATTTCTCACGATTAGAATAACATCAACTCAAACCTCATGGAACCATGAATGAATATCATATGCTGAGTCACCCATAAAAATAAGATGGGGACATGTGCCATTAATTAAGGTTATCATAACATTTAGAAAGTCATGTTACGATAATCATAGAGAATCCAACATCAACATGTTTGTTAGAAATAGATGAGAGAATCTCGCATTCGTACATCCCATGATGATAACTTGGGAATGAGGCCAAAAATCGTAGAAACAGAGACTCGACTCTATGTGTGTAAGAGAGATAAAGTTTGAAGGCTGAAAACATGTCATGTCCTTGTATGAGTATTTATCATATCATGTATACATGTATGCATGCATGGCTTTAACATCTTTGTTTTGCAGCCATCATAGCTTTGGTTAGATGAGGTGGTCATTTGACAAGGTAAGAGGAACCAATTAACAAAATGGTTGCACCCCAAACAACAATAATGTTGAAATGGCTCAAGGATAGGCTAACATCAGTGCTCTTTAATAATAAATAGTCTAACTCATTGAAGCTCTATGGAATGGACCCAATCGAATGAACTAGCCACCACTTGAGGGTAATGGTGATTTATATCGTGAAACTAGCCAAGGAAGAGATGGGGGAAAAGCCTAGTCAATCAAGAAGAGCTCAATTTGATCAAGCAGTTGGTCAAGGACATGGAAAGGGTCCAATCTCTCTTGTAAAAAAAGGGGCTGAAAGGGGTCAAAGACTTAGACGATATCCTACTCATTGGGACAACGATTTGCTGACTAAGTTCTGCCAACCAAACTTGCCCAAATTCAATGGAGAGGACAACCCTAAGATACACTTGAGATAGCATGCAGCTATCATGGTACCATGCTATCCATAGAAGATGATACGGTAGTATGGTACCATGAGCTCCCCAAGAGAGATCAAACAGATAAGGAGGAGCTTTCTGAATAGTTTGTAAAGTAGTACCACTATAATACCCAACTGAGGGCGACCTTGACAAACTTGGAGATGATACGTTAGAAGCCCAATGAGACCTTCTTAGAGTATCTAGTCCGTTGAAGGTGATGCGTTCGAAACTAGCAAGTATACTAGTCACACAAGTAATAAAGTGATGAGTAAGATATCATTCCCACGAGGATTGATTCTAATTAAATTTGTTATTCGAAAGCAAAAACAGAGTAAATGGGGGGTTTTGTTGATTGATTAACTAAGTGAAATAATAATGCAAACGAAGAATAACAAAACAGAAAGTTAATTCGAATGAAAAATCAATGAGAGAAAGCTGGTTAAGGGATCCTTCTCTACCACAAGATATGGATTTGCGAATTAATCGTAGAATTGTCATCCAATTTACCGCATTGAAGTTATCAACCGTAGATAACAACAAGCTCTATTATCCCAATCTTTCCTTACTTTGTTGTTAAATAAAACAGGCTCGTTAAGTACTCTCTATCATTAACAACTCGAACAAGTCTCTAAAAATTTAATTCAACGGATGCATATGAAAAGAAAGGACAGGTTGATCTAAGCATAAACACACAAAGCTCGGATTATTTAAAGTAGGTTGTATTGTCCAATTGCAACTCTGATCACAATTTTGCTACTAAGGATTAGAAATTCAAGACAATTACGGATCAAGATTTCTAGTCTAGCAATAGACAACAACCAGATTAAATTCAGTTGGCCATTCGAAATACAATCCAGCAAGCAATCATAAGCATTAGATATAGGAAAATACAAGCAACTTCAATTCGAGAATTGGATAACAACTTCTTGCACAATCAACTTACAAAAACCATATCAGGGGCTTTGAAATCACCCTCAACCAATTAGATTAGTACACATGTTTAAGAACGTGGTAAATACATACAACATGAGACATTCAGAAAATGGAAAAAGAAGGGAAAAAAACTTAGCAAATTTGATATAATTCCTTTGGATTGGTAGTTTTTCCTCTTCCAAGCTTCCTTTCTCCTTCAAGAACTCCAAGAGATGAAAGAATACAAAGCTTCAGCCTCCAACAGTTCTCCCCTCTTCAAGTCTCAAATAAAACCCTAAAAATGTGTTTAAATACTCTACTACAGAACCTGCTACAGTTCCCGTATTATACATGCACAGTGATGTGTGGAATTACATTTCTACACTTCTCAAACTGTTTTGATTACAACTTTCGGTACACTGAATGGATTCATAAACCGTAAATTTCTCCAAAAAATAGACTTCGAGTGCTTTTCAACGGTATATGATATGTCATCGGGTTCATTGTATATCAATACAATTAAATCCGAGAAGATTGGTGACTAGCAGAGGTGAAAATGAAGGGTTTTACTCCATTTTTGTGCAAGTTGATCCAAAACTCCTACCAACATCAAAACCACACAAAAACATAAAAATACCAAGGAATATAGCAAAGAAACATTGACGAATTGATATGAAAATGATATATAAATAGACACTTATCAAATTCCCCCACACTAAACTTTGCTAGTCTCGAGAAAGTTACAAACAATATGAAAACAAAACTAAACCGAAACAGAATCAAAGAAATTTAAAAAACACACAATGCTTCAACTTGCAAAATAGGCCTCAAAGATTGTACTTAATTATACACCAAGGAAAACTTCAACATAAGCACTGATCAACAATTTTATCTCAAATATTAGTTTCGCTTCACTTCAATTCCTCAAGTGTGTGTGTGTAGAGCCATTCTCACCTAATCACTTGTAACCCGGAAGAGTTTATGCATAAAAATGAATTATATTTAATATTGAAGATGTGTGTATAAATGAACTCCATAGGCCTGCTTTTCAAGTCACTCTCCACTAATGTAGACATGCACAACACCAAGGATCAAGTAGACTTTATTAAGCTTGTAACGTTTGGCTTGGGTGAAGGTATGATAAAGGATAATAATTTGGCTCAAATCACCCACAAACACATAAATCATTCAAGACTATGTAGAGCTCAAACCTATAACACAACTTCATATCAATTCACCAGGTTACTACCCCTAAACTTATTTAGAACACTCAAATCTTCTTATTTATAATACTCAATCTTCCTTTTTTTTTTTTTTGTAGAAAACAAAAAGAAACTACACCCCCACACTTTGTTGTTTCATTCTTTTTAAGAACACCCAAGGGTATAGGACTCTTTTTCTTTTCTTTTTCTTTTTTAACTGCAATTCCACTCCCCACACTTAAACAATATATTGTCCTCAATGTCTAAGTACGTGGAAGATAAGTACAGATTTTTTTCTCTTTTTTTTTTTACAAACATAATAAAACTCACTGCATTGCTCATGGCACAATCCAACCTCCTCTAACTTCCCAAAACCAGAACATAGCTCACAATGTAATTGCAAATGATTTACATGCTCATAGGTAAGGGATAAACTGTTTGGAACAAATTCAATTGAGATTAGAAAAACTTTTAGTGAGTTAACAAAGAAAAAGGTTTACAGAGGCTCAAAGGGGTTACTAGGGATCAATTTTAGTCAAGGTTGGCTCTTAAGGCTCAAACGGTCCAAAGATGGCCTAAATCATTTCCCTAATGTTTGCACAGTCTAGGATTCGTCCTCGAGTGACATAAACAAGTTCTAGAATTCATTAATATTTATCTTGTAAGAAACAATTAAATTACATAAACTTTCTCTAATGTAAAACAAATAAACTCAGTGATAATGGCTCGATGCCCAATTTTGTGCAAGGAATCAAAGGTAAAGCAAAAGCTAATTAACATTTCAAGCACACAGATCTATGCATCATTTATCATTTTCCAAGAGTTATTCTCAATTCAATCATTGCCTTATCATTGGCCCATAAAATGCAAGAGAAGAGGTACGTGGCGTTTTTACACCTGAGTCAAGATTGTATATTTCAACAATCCTTAGGACCAGTAGCCCGCAGACTCAAGGTTTCCAGCCTATATACCTTTATTATGAAGAACAAAACAAGAAACAAGACACTTCAAACAACATGAAATAAACAAACTACAAAGTTATTAAGGAAGAATGCGTTTCAAGGGTTAAGGAAACCCCATATTCTGCCATTCTCAGGTTTTTCCACAATTTTTTTTCGAATCAAAAATGATAAAGACAAAAACATATAACAACTCTAAATTACACGAAACTAAACTTACTCAGAAAATAATAAAGTCCAACAAATCAGCAAACACAAACAAATCAGTTAGAATGGGTCTAAAAAGTTTAGAAGTTAACCTCCTTATTCAGCCATTATGGATTAAAGAAATCCAGAATGCGTTTCAAGAGAACTTGAACTTTTTAAGCCACACTCTAAAAACCGAGATTAGAAAATATTACCTGGGATGAAAGAAATAACCTGAAAAAGCTCAAAAGAAACGACATGAAAAATCTCAAATAAACACACTAAAAAGAAAGTAAACAAAAGCGAAGCAAACCAATAGATAGAGATTACAGATGGAGCGTTAAATCCAGTCTACGCCTTTTATTGCCTTCTCCAAACCAATCTATCCGAGCCGTTGTTGGATCAGGCGAATAGACGAATTCTTGGAATTTATTAATTAACTCCCCTGCAGTTGAAGCTGTAACCAGGATTTGCCTCGCCGACGGTGAGATGAAGTTTTTTTCTACAGCTTGATCAAGAAAGGACACCAAACCATCAAAAAAAATTATTGACATTTAACAAACCAATGGGTTTCCGATGGATGTTTAGCTATGCCCAAGAGGTGATTTGAAATATCTCCTCTAATGTACCATAACCACTAGGTAAAACTATAAATGCATCAGACTTAACAACCATATGTGCAATACGCTCATGCATGCTAGAGACCTGTAACTCTTCCCCGATGGTATTGCCTACGATATCTCGTACAGCTAATGGTTTAGGGATAATGCCGAGAACTTTACTCCTTCCTAGGGATGCAGCTGTCGACACACACCCCATTAACCCAAGACTACCCCCTCCATAAATCAAATTAATACCCCTCGCAGCTAATGTCCTACCAAGATCAAGAGCTGCTGTTGAAAACTCTCCATCTTTACCAAATTGCGATCCACAAAATACGCATATATTTTGGAATCGCCAAATTGGTGCTTTCTCCATTGCTAAAAGTGCTCTAAACTTGTGTAAGACAATGATGTACGTTAGGTATTATGCAATTCAAGTGCAATACAGGTTATGAAATGACATTTCAAAATATGCAGTATGGATATATAACTCTTAAATTTGACACATGAGGACATAATTTCCGTGGGAGTTGCTCGATGCAGATTTATCGCCCCAAGATTTGAAGAAAATGAGATATGCTTTCGGCGGGGTTTGACAAAACCTACACACTTGTCTCCCATGTGAAGCATGGAAAATGGACATACACTTTCGGCGGAGTTTGACAAAATTGCCACACTTGTCTCCCACGTGAAGTATTAAAAATTGAGATACACTTTCGGTGGAGGTTGACAAAACCTCCACACTTATCTCCCACGTGTACTTATGCCATAGGGTAGTCATATGGTTTGTCAAAAAGAAAACTTGAAATTAAAACAAACAAATCAACAAACAACAACAACACAAAAACAACATTGATAATCAGATCAAACGAAACAAGAAAAAAAATTCTACAACAACAACACACATTCAAATATACAAGTAGTTGTGATTGTGGCTCACATCTTCCTCTGGTTTTACGTCCAGTAACTGATGAAACGCCTTCTATGAGTCGGGGATTTGCTTCCCATCCAGTTTTCTTATAAACTGGCAAACAGGGTCCTTTTTAGTCAGATTCCCTAGACTATAACATGCAATTCATCACGAAATTGTGTCCATAGATTAAGCAATTCACGCTGAACAAGTCCACAAGAATGTGACTCGAGAGTTAACAAAACATTACCCAGCGACTCATTACTCAAACCATTCTTAATAAATGAATGTTTATCTTCTCTATTCCTGGACGCAAAACCTAATGAACGACAAGTCTGGTTACAATTCCATCTAGCACTTTTATTACATACTTGTAACCTTTTCGCTCTTCGCCTCTTGGCGTAGTAGCTCTTTCCTAGACCAGGCATGTATTTTGCGAGATAAAAGTCCGGCTCACCGGACAATCTCACCTTGGCTTCGATAAGCCATCGGATATCAGCAGGCACATTTAGGAGCATCAACGCCCAAAGTATAGTCATCCGTACTTTATAAATTTTAAACACAGCATTTTGAGGAAGTGAAGGGAAATATTTACGAAGGTTCGATAGAAGGATATCAGCATCCATTGAAGAGAAGAAAAGGAGAGATATTACCGATAATGCGATTGAGTTTGTTCTTCTCCCAGATATGCACGATTCGAACCTTCGAACAATGACTTCAGCTCCCGTTTGGATGTTTCCTCAAGCTGTTGCACAAATGAATTCGAAGTACGGAATAATCAAATTAAACAAAACAAAGGAAAAGAAATGAGCAGAAATGAAACTAAAGACACATAAAAGAGATAACAACACGTAGCAAACAAAAGTAAAAAACAAGATTCAAAAAAAAATATAAAAACAAATAAGACAGATGTGTAAAGAGCGATAAAAACTGGTCAATTGATGGGTCTAGAAAGATCTCCTCGAGACACAAAAATTGATTCAATTATTCCTTATTTTATTTTCTTTTCCGTTTTTTATTTATTTTCAAAAAACAGTGGGTGCCTCCCAATAAGCGCTTGGTTTAACATCCTCAGCCCGACGTTGGTTCCATCATGGGAGGATCCAATCTTCGATGTGCTTCACTAGTGGGCTTGGATCCTTCTTTCCCCAAGAAATGGTGCACGCATATGGCTGGGCCTTGGATGTGAGCACTTGTCCACCAAATTAGCTGGTTTGTGTCTAAGTATTCGGACGAGCTTCTCTTCTTGTATTCGTGCAAGGCCCATTTCTATTATAATTGGCAAAGGATCATTCTCACTCAAGAATCCATGCCTCCAATGATCTGGAAGAAGTTTAAGCTCTAAAGCAGGGGCTGTCATCACAGAAGGAAGAATTTTCTCGTTAGATAAAGGAAATTGAATGTACGAAACATCATACCTATTTGTGGTTATTGCGATGGTCTCATCTAAGCTTGTCACAACTTCCTCCATTTCTTTGGACACTTGTATCAAAATTTCTGACTCCTTAGAATTTTATGTCCCTATGTGCTCATTAATAGCTATATCCAATCCCTTCGTGCGAGTTAACTCAAAATATTGTTGTGGTAAAGAATCAACAACGTCAACTGCAAAAACAGAATGTAAGTCACTAGAGTACCTCATTGCCTCAAAAATATTGAAACATATCACCTTGCCAGCAAACTCTATGATGAGAGTGCCATCATGAACATCAATCTTGGTTCTAACAGTTTTCGAGAATGTTCTCCCTAAAAGAATCGGAGTTGGATTAGGAGATGTCTCATCCTCTATTTCAAGGACATAGAAATTTGCTGGAAAAACCAATTGATTCACCTGCACAAGCACATCTTCCACAACTCTTTTGGGATATGCATTAAAATGATCAGCAAGTTGAATGGTAATACTACTTTTCGCAAAAGGTCCAAGATTTAAAGAAGCATAAATAGAATATGGCATGACATTAATAGATGCTTCTAAATCTAACATAGCTCTTTCAACTTGTTTTGATCCAATGGTGCATGGAATGGTGATCGTACACTGATTATTGTATTTTTTCGGAGGATTTTCCTTTGTAATACACTGAAACATCTTCCCACCACACTTACTTCTCATTTCCCTTCAACTTTCTCTTGTTGGTGCATAACTCCTTGAGAAATTTTGTACAACGAGGTATTTGCTCAATAGCATCCAGAAGTGGTATATTTCCTCGATTTTGTGAGAAGTTTCCAGGATTTCTTGTTCTTGTTTCTCCTTCGATTGTGCAAATCTACTAGGAAAAAGTGGAGGAGAAACATATTAAGAAATGGGAGTTATAGGATTTACCTGAGAAGTCAGTGTTTTGTTCATGGTGGAAGTGGTGTCATCTCCTTCATCAGTTTGTGATTT